>WAAB01013172.1:71897-97654 GCA_013389865.1 Piaya cayana
AATCCTCAACATAAGAAGGTTATGGAGCTGTTGGAGCAGGCCCAGAGGAGGGCTTCAAAGATGATCAGAGGGTTGGAGTACCTCCCATACCAGGACAGGCTGAGAGAGTTGGGCTTATTCAGCTTAGATAAGAGATGGTTCCAAGGAGACCTTGTAGCATCCTTCCAGTACCTGAAGGGCCTACAAATAGCTGGGAAGGGACTTTTTACAAAGGCTTGTAGTAAAAGGACGAGGGGCAATGGATATAAACTGGAGAGGGGCAGATTTAGACTAGGTATGAGGAAGAAATTCTTCACAATGAGAGCGGTGAGGCACTGGCACAGGTTGCTTAGGGAAGTTATGGATACCCCATCCCTGGAGGTGTTCAAGTCCAGGTTGGACAGGACCTTGGGTAGCCTGAGCTAGTGGGTGGTGACCCTGCCATGGTAGGGGGGTTGAAGCTAAGTGATCTTTAAGGTCTCTTCCAACCCAAACTATTCTACAATTCTATTCTTTTGACACTGTTAGGAGGGGGAGGCAAGGGTGGGTGCATGCTTGCCTTGCTGTGACTGTTTTCTCAGTGACTTTCTAGACTGTGCTGTGCCTGCAAAGGCTGCATCCCATCCTTCACCTTCCCACTAGTGCCCTAGGAGACTGCCTGGTGCTGGAGAGAGGCTGGGCATGTTTTTATGAAAACAGTTAGAAATTCACCCTGCTAGGGCTGAGCTCTTGTGGAGGTAATGGAGGAGCACTGGTGGTGCCCATTTGCAAAGGGGCAAACCCAATGGCAGACCTCCTGCCTGGCCCAAACCCTACTGCCAACCTTACTTCTGCCAAGCTCAAACCCTACTGCTGACCTCCGGCACAGCCCAAACGCTGCTGCTGACCTTCCTTCTGTCCAGCCTAGTCCCCTAATATTGTGTAAAACAGCTCTTGGTTGGAAGTTCTGTAGCCTAATCCTGTTCCCTGCCACCCCCACTACATCTGGATAAAATTACCAGTTTTGCCCAAGTGGGTTTGCTTCCACCTGAATGCACTCAAGAAGTTTTGACATTTCAGAACCTGATCTCGTCATGTTACTGCACATTTCTCAGTAATTACTTTTGTCTCTTCATTGAACTGAGTTTTTTTCTCCTGGTGGGACTGGATGAATTTTGTGAAAAAAAATTAGACTTTGATCTCAGCCCTCAAACTCATATGCACGTGATCAGTCCTGGAATGTGACTGATAACATAAAATATATTTTATATTAAAAATATATGCAATATGAATTGACAGAATAATTAAACTTTTGCAACATTGAATAAGTCCATATTTTCTTCTTTCATATTTCTTTTGATCTTTGGAAAAAATACCGGACATTCAAGCAGACTTCATACCTATGGTAGGCAGGGGTCATAAATAATCTGGTAGATTATTTTGTCAGTCAGCTGTAGAATTTTATCTTTTCTCTCCATACATACCACCTTCTTTCAAGTAAGACCTAGGTAATTTTGTTTCTTCCTCAGCAGTCAAAATTACTTCTTTTTCAGTATTTAATTTTTTGTCATCACTCATTGAAAGATGTTTGCAACAAAGTGAAAATATGGCTAGGTCTGTTTGTTGTCTGTTAGCAGGTAAAAACAAAACTCTGACTTTTCTGCTGAGACAGGCCTCAAGGTGTATGGCATGGGCTGGCCACACCTACAAATTAACCTCTGCAGCACACCTTGGCTGAGAAGTTCAGCATAAATCCAAGAAAGGATGGCTTCAAGCAGTAACACTAGAAAAAAATAAGAGACCAATGACCATTGCTGCTGTGCTCAGTGTCTGATCCAAAGAGAGGCGAATAGCAAGGGCTGTTACAAGAATTTGGTTGGTTTTGAAATTTTGTTTGTCACTTCTTTATCTCATTATGATTTCTTTGGTTTAGTGTTTCTTCCCTGCTTGTTCTGGGGTTTGAAAGACAAGGGGAAGTTAAGGGCCTGAGATGTTGGTATGTCTGGGACCAATACTGTTTGAATACCATCCGTGCTTGTAACTTCCTCAGACTAAGATCAAAGGTCTAAGCAGAAGACTTTCCCTGTTCAGTGAATGTGCTGTCAAGTGATATAGTGTAATAGTAAAAATGCCAGCAATTACAGATACTTGCTAGGTACCTAGGTACCTTTAACTGTGCTCAGCAGAGAAATAAAATAATTGTAGTCATCATTATATGCTTCCCATATGGGAATGGAACTAGAAGTGTATTTTCTTCTTAGGAACCTAAAGGAAGTAAACCAAAATCTTGTGTAATTGAAGCGTATTTTACTTACTCTTATTTCCCAAAGAATAATGGTATGATCATAGTTTTGATCATGATGTTTTTCTTCTTCCCTCCTGCCCCTCTAAGCTATGACACTGCTGGGTTAATAACAATTTATTTGGCTTATGTTTTTCTTGAACACCTTAAGTTGGGCATGCTCTGGTTGTGACTTGTACGTCTTTCAATTGTGTAATTTAGTGCCGAAGTTCAGTAAACTTTAACAGCCTTCCTAGCTATGAACTTGTATTTGAAGCCTACAAACTCATCTATGGAATGGAAAATACAGACAGTAGTATAAGACTTCTGTTTTGCAAAACAGCAAATTGCTGTTGTAACAAACTTCCTCTGAGACCTGGAACAATAAAGAGTGCATTTTAGCATTTCTCTTCTTTTCTATGTATTCTATGACTTTAATTAGTCTGGCAGAAATAACTTCCTATTCTGTGAATACGATCCTGTATAGCTCTTCCCCCTTAAGGATTTTGAATTTGCCAGGCTCACAGCTCTGAATTGTGTCAGGGCACAAAGCTGGGCTTTCTGGTAACTGTCTGTGAAGTTTGAGATGCCTGTTTTAAATATTACTGGTTTTTTGAAGAAAGGGCGAATCACATCCCAGCATTAACTTTTCCACAATAACTGTTGTGGAGACAACAGGCAGAAGATGGGAAAAAGCTAATACTTCTACCATACATGCTTCTGGGAATACAGACAACAGAGTGGAAAATATGTCAAGTCGTCTTCCTGATTTTACGGTTTTCTTTGCACTCTGATACCATAACAATGAATGCATTTGGAGTAACTATGTATCTCCAAGCATTAGATTTGTAAATTATGTAGATGGCTTTAAAGTCTGTCCTCAAATGAGAGGAAGGATACTATCATAATGACATAGCAATGCTGAAAATTTGCTTCTAGTAAAGCTGTTACTCAATAAACAGTTCTTTTGTTTAAACTTTGAAGCAAATACTTCAGACTAACTTCCAGCTCAAGTCTTCCAGTTTACTGAAGCACTGTTTACTCAGTACTTCATATGTTAGAACTAATGACACTGTGTGCTTTTAAGATTTTTGTTGTAAGTATAATCTTAAGTGCCATATAAATAAAGGAGTCTGTCTTGCCTCAAAATGGCTTAATACAGTAATTTAGTTTTCAAAAAACATTTCAATTTGAAAAAGGAATAACATTTACCTTTCTGTATCCATTTGAATAAGATGAGACTATTATGTGGAATGTATTCAGGTAGGTCCAATAAAAATCCCAAAAGGGAACTTGTGTGCCTAAATCAAAAGTTGCAAATCTTACTGTGTTACTTACTATCTGCTTCCCAGCTAAGCATATACTTAGCATATACCATTATGCTGTAACGTTTTGCTTATTTAGTTTTAAGATTGTCTGAATGTTAGTACTGAGGTCCATTTCAATAGTGAAAAACAAGTTAGCGGGTAGAAAGTATCAAGACCTACATTACCCATATATTGGTTAAACTTACTGGTAAGAAGGACTCGTTACTGCAATGAACCTTTAGCACAGGCTGAAATCACTCTTTCTTTTTCTCCCTATCTGTCCCTGAAACAGCGGTAAAGCAAAACAGTGGAAAAATGTACTGTAGCTTCATGACTATGGCACTTGCTGGGAAAATTAAAGTTTCCTTCAATCAGAAGAGGAACTTGAACTTGCATCTTCCACTTTGAGGAGAGTGTTAGAAGTGGAATGAGAAGGAGAAGGGAGAAAACAATAAAATAATAATTTCTTCTAAAGTGGAAGAATAAGATGTACTTTATTGTTTGAAAGTACTGCTATAGGAGGAGACTGTTTCCCAACAGGCAGAGGTGTTTTCTATCATGTATGGGTGATTCAGATAAATTGTGATGCAGCTGCTTGGTGACTATGATTCCTACCTTGCATAGTGTGCTTCACAGCTTACAATTTGTTCTGCATTATGGAACTGCTCCAGGAACTCCATGCACTCTAGATGCCCTACTATAGAAACCAAGTATTATAGTGTATAAGTCTTTTAAGTCCTTTACTGGACATCATTTTAATTCTTCTCTGCTTTTTAGTCCCAGTTGCAAAATCAGTAGGTACAAACATTCCAACCTGAAGAAGGTTCCTACATTAGTAAATCTCTAATTGAGATAAATTTACTTGGACAAAAAAACCCCCTGCAACACTTATTCAAAATGTATCATAAATTATATAATAAATAATTATAAATATGGGATCAGAAAAATGCTAAGTAAAGCCAGAGATATAGTTCTTGTTATTTGAGAAATTTCTAATACAGTAAGTTTCCATAGATATTTAATTCATGGATAAACAAGGAGCTCCTGATGAAACTCAGACATAAAAAGTGTGGGTACAGAAGGTAAAAGATGGGTCAGGTAGCCTGTGAGGGATAGGGAGGCACTGTCCAAGCATGCAAAGACATTTTTATGAAGGTAAAGCCCACCTGGAATTAAATCTGAAAAGTGATATCAAAAGCAACAAGAAGGGATTCATAAGTACACAAGTAGCAAAAACAAGTGTAGAGGGAATGTGGTCCTGCTGTTGAATGGGGAAGAGGCCCTGGTAACACAGGACATGCAAAAGGCTGAGGTACTGGAGATATTCAAACCTGCCTGGACGTGGTCCTATGCAATGTGCTGTAGGTGTGCCTGCTTGAGTAGGATCGTCAGACTAGATGATCTCCAAAGGTCTTTGCCAACTTCAATCATTCTGTAATTTGAGTTTTGAAAAGAAAGAGAAGTGCTGTCTCACCTAAAGATGAGAAAAAATGGAAAAAGACAAATATACTTTTTTTTTTTTTAGGAATTCTGTTAAGGCAGGTTTTCCTTATTATAACTTCTGATGACTTCAGGTATTTTACTCTGATTCAGAACAGCTATCTAGACATTTGTGTTTTCCATCTGAAGACAAATCAAAACAGTTTGATGTATATCTATTAGCTCTATTGACTTTATCTAAGTCAATGAGTTTAACCCTCTTTTGTTGTTAGACAGTACTGAGAGGTGCTGTCTCACCTAAAGATGAGAAAAAATGGAAAAAGACAAATATACTTTTTTTTTTTTTAGGAATTCTGTTAAGGCAGGTTTTCCTTATTATAACTTCTGATGACTTCAGGTATTTTACTCTGATTCAGAACAGCTATCTAGACATTTGTGTTTTCCATCTGAAGAGAAATCAAAACAATTTGATGTATATCTATTAGCTGTATTGACTTTATCTAGGTCAAGGAATTTAACCCTCTTTTGTTGTTAAAAGTATGTCAGAGGTCTCTTCAAGTCCTGCAGCAAAATTTTGAAACTAGAATTATTTGGATTTTTTTTCCCCACAGATTTTATCATGATAACAGGCTAGTTCTTGAAATCAAAACTTTCTGCAGGAGTTCAAACACTAGAAGTGGAATTTCTGATTACAGTGAGAGAACATATGAAAAATATTTCAATCTCAAGTAGGATTAAAGTATTTGCATGAGTTACAGAAGACCAATATCTGATCCTGCTCTGCTTGGCTCAGACTAGAAAAATGTAACCACGGTGAATGCTTTCACTACAGGAGTAATTAGTTCAGTAAAGGGCAAAGGATGTTTCTGTCAGGTTTCTCACTATGAACACCCTTGTTTTCATTCCAACACGATGAAAGACAATTTCTGATGTCTAAAAAATCTCTGGGATGGGAACTAATTTCCTGTACATCTCTGCTAATAATATAATGTTATGAGCATACTTTTGGCTTCTTTCCTATGCAAGAGAGCTCCAGCAAATAATCTACTGTTCTCAGATTTTCCATTAGTAATAATTTACATAAAGACTGTATATAATGTCTAAAAAGACTACATAAGTACCAGCTGGATGAAAACAGTGAATCTTTTACTATAATGTATACTTAATGACATCAGTCTAGGCTTGCAGAGATGATGTCTAACACTATTGAAAGAAAGTAGTTATGGCATATGAGATCATGCTTTTATGACTACGAATACCAAGGAACATTAATAGGTAATTGAATTCTTTATGTATTCGTTCATAATTACAGACTCTCGCAATACTTGCCACTAACATCTGAGAAAACCAGGCCTGTTAAGTCTTAGGAAACAGGCACTGTTCATCAGCTTTCCTGCATACTGGACTACTTTTATAGCAATTGAAAAATCTTCTGGCTTGGCTCTGCAAGCAGATATTTTTCTCTCAAATGGATTTGGTCTGTCATTAGGGTCATACATCTCCAAGCTGCCACTTGGATAGATCAGAAAGTCTTTCTTTTTCTGTCACTGATCAAACCTGCTTTTAGCCCAATCTAAAAGGTACCCTTTTGAGATCTTACCCAGTAACTTATGGCTTGTCAAAGGACTAGGCTCAGTCAGAATGATTTATAGTTTCTGGTTTTATATGGTATAGAGTAGAAAAATTTAAAATTAGGGCAATTATCTAAACTACAGCAAGTAAAATCCCTGCTTGGGTTTGCTTCATCTCCTTTATTCAGTCCTGGTAGATATTCCACTGCTCTGTAATAATTCTTCATACTTAAGTGTTGTCATGTAATAATATGATTTTCCTATGAGTCTAACACTTACTGCCTCTATTTAATTACAAATTTAGGCCCTAATCCAGCAGATGGAAATGCTGGTTGAGATTACTAAATCATCCATTGAGAGTATTTCCCTATATTTGTGTCTTCCTTTAAATTGAAATGGTGTCATTTATATCTGTGGCACCTGTGGAGTCTGTCACATGCAATTTACTTTGGCCACTGTATCCTGATGTTTGACTTGGAAGCCTTTGGTGTAGAGATTTTCTAGCTCTGAAACAGATGAAAAGCAAGGCTCAAGATGACAGATCTGCGGGAGTGGCATTCACTACAAAGAATGTGACATAGTCTCAAGAACAGATCAAGAATCAGGGAAAACTTAATTTTCAGCAAATGAAAAAGAATTTTCAAAAGTTTTCGGGAAACTCGATTTCTTTTTCTGTAACAAAAACCTACAAAGGCATGAGTTCAGTCACAGGTTGATGCTTACATACACTTAATGCATTTGGTCTTTGTAAGGCCTTGTCCTACAAGTAGTTTAGATTTGCACAGCTACATAGTACCAATGACTACAAATGGTTTCTTGGGGTGCATACAATTAGAAAGTGTCTTTGTGGAAGAAATAGAGGGATTTTTACATGCTTAAAAAAATAATTCAGTAAAGGTGCCTCTATAGCTGTGGAGCAATTAGAGAAGATGAGTAATCATACCTAACAGGCATTTCTGACTAAAGCAGCAATTCTGTTTCTTCCTCCTTCCCTCCCTGCTGCCCTTTGCACAGTCTCTCTCTTCCTTCCTTCTGCCATGGCTGGTGCTTCTCTGGTTCCTTGAGCAGCCAGCTCTACCCAGCAGACCAGAAGAAATGTAATAATCTTTTGATTAATTATCTTCCTATTAGTTAAGTGAGCTGAACTGGTTGTGGAAGAAATTAAACACCAGAGAGGGCAGAAGGAGAGGGGCAGGATGGCATAGGTGGGAGCAGAGAACTCCACAATGAGGAGGCCAAATAAAGGGAGAAGTCATCGCAGAGGCAGAAGTGGTAGGACTGTTAAATACAGCCACAAGACAGCTTTACTACAAAATTATGTCCAGAGGGGAACAGTGATTGGGTCTCAAAGATGTGATAGGTAGAGCCAAGCATGGGTGTCTGATTGTTCAGCAGGCTCTCTAGAATTCGTGTGTTCTATATTGTAATCACTGGCAAACTAGCCAGTACATATAGAGCAAGAAACAAATCTACGAGTCCCAAAAATTATCAGTACTTTTGCATACCTTGAAGTACAGTGTTGCCTAGATTCTGGGTTTTTCAATGGGCAGTAGTAAAATAATCACAGTATATAAGCTAAGAATGGAAAAACAAATCATTCACTGGTCAATCAACAATGGGTGTATTGCTGTCTCAAAGCTGTTGGATGGAATATAAATGCTGAAGAGAAACTATTGAAATTACAACTCAGTTTATGTTTTCACTTCTTCATTGCCCATATGGTATATTTCTTTTCTCTGTATGTGTTAGGCATGAAAAATTACCACAGAATTTCTGACAGCTGTTTTATATATGAATCAGCAGTATGCTTTTACTGGTAAAGACTAAAAGATTCACAAGACATTAATAAAAAGAAACAGTATGAAAAAAGTGGTTCATCAAATTAGAGCTTTTAATATATTTTCCTTGTTTTTTTTTTCCCTATGTCTGTATCCTCTTACCCTTAACTGCTCTGTTAATTGGTTTCCATCTTCTTTCCACTCCCTTATATGGAGTGACTGAAGTCTTAGTTTGCTTTTCTCATCCATCTTTTGCCTTCCTTTCTCAAAAAAAGTATTTTTAGTATAGCTTGATACTATCTTGTATTTATCTGTTGCTAAGAGTATGTGTACAAAAAGGTACACAAGAAAAATAAGTTATGTCAGTGTGCCCAAGTACATGTCTATGTCTCAATGATTTTTTCTTTCATTTCTTTCTTCATATATTCTTCCATGAAAGACAAAATATAGTACAAATAGCTGAAGCTGTCCAACGCTTTCTGGTACAGGGTCTATTTTCAGTTTATTATAACTCTGTTAAATGGAAGGCATTTAAGATGAAAGCTTTGCTGCCTCACATCCTACCCAGCGTAATTATTCTTTAAAAATTTTCTTTATTCTTGTTTATTTTTTTGTTTTATTTGATTGTGGAGGTGTAACTATAGAGGAGAGAGAGAAGTTGATTTATTGTGAATGCCAGATAATCAAGGTGTTTCCTAGAAGATGAACTGTGGGGAATATTTTGCCTTCTTTTGTCAGAGTAAAACTTCTTGAGCCTGTTTCACTGAAAATCTTACTGACAGCTAGAGACTCATTTTGGAATCATTTTGACTAGAAGTTAATGGCTACATCCAGCAAACAAGATAACTGGATGTACTCATCTCCTCTGGGATAGTTTTGTGGTTAGGGCCTTCATCTGTAGAACCATGGGAGATCCCTGTCTAATACTTCACTTTTTATACTGAATCTCCCACACAAATCCTGTAACCTATAAGGTAACCTCTGACTTACTAAGTGTGTACTTAAAATGTGTTGTACTGAGCAGAAGAACTTTACAGGGAATGTTCTTTTTCTGATATGCGTGGTCTGACACAAAAAGCCATGAGACTACCCGGTAGCTTGGGAACCAAGAGTGGGAGGGGAGAGGCAACAAAATCGTCATGGAACACATTCTAACAGTGAGACAAAGCTCAACTTGATTTCTTCACTCAGTATGTGTGGACATATGCTCATATATAAATGTTTTCTTACCTTCAGCTGGAAAATATTGGTGTGCAGTAGTGAACAGTGAGTTAACAATGCTTTGTCTGTGAAGTAGTTTTTAGCTAATAACAATGCAATCATGCTTGAGCACACACCCTATTCACCAGACCTGCCTCCTTGTGATTTCCAGCTCTTCCCAAAATCTAACTTCAGTGCTCAAAGGAACCTATATTTTATTGGTAGATATGAAAGCAAAAACAACTGAGATCCTCTACAACCTTTGAATGCTGCTTTGAACACTGGTTCAACATATGCAAATGTTTGTCAACTCAGAAGGGAAATATTTTGAAGGTGATTGTAGTTGATTTTCTTATAATAATAGTAAAAAGAGTTATAGGTAGTCTCTTTTTTCCTTTTTTTTGTGCAAAATCCCTGTTGTGAAGGAGCAACTCCTGCTTCTGGATAATTACCTATTCCATTTAATATGTGATTGTTGTGAGTGTAGTCACACAATACATAAACTGGGCAATTTGTTTAGCTTTATTATGCATTGGAAGGTAAGGTTTAGGAAGAAATAGACCTTTCTTTCCTTGATTCTTAAATATCCCCTGTAAATCTCACCCCCTTGCCCTTCTTTTTCTAATAAAATCTATTTGTGAAGTTTATCCAAGCTTGACAAATATCATAAGATGAAGTAAAACTGTCTTTTTGTTAAGTCAATTATTCCCTCCAAAAGGGTATCCAACCATAAGTCTAATGTTGCTGATCTGTGCAATGAATACTTGCATTTTTGCAGAAGGTAAGTCTAGGTGTTTCTTTTTTTCACGAACAGGTGAATTTGATTCTAACTTTGCCATATTATATACTTATGAATTTTTTTTTCCACAAATCTTGTCACAATTTGGTAGTTGAATTTGAAATATGTCAATAACATGTAGCTCAGTTTAGGCTCAGTAAACTGAAATGGTTACAAGACTCCAGATGATACATTGGAGATAAAAATTTCAGAAAAATCTCAGCTAGCTTTCATTAAATCTTATTGATTCCTCTTTAAAAAAAATCTGGTATCTATGTATCTCAGTATTCAGGTATAAAGTATGAATAATGAATTCCTTAAACTTTAAAAATATTTGCAAAATTACAACAAAAACCCTCAAAGCCCAACAAGATTCCAAGAGCTTCATATGCATTAAGGGAATAACTTCAAAAATATCTAAAATAGATACATTACTCTGGTGCAATCAAATAGAGATTAATTTCCAACATTTTACAATTTTCTGATGCTAGTTAAGTCAAATAACTTGTATGCATTTCTTCTGGACTGGCTTATCTTTTCTCTTCAGAGGGTGCCTTGATTAAACTGGGTAATTCCTTTAAAATTTTTATCCTCAGATTATTAAGAGACGTTTTTCTGTCATCAGTGTGCTTTGCATCAGATAGCCAGCTACATCAAATAACAACAATTTATGGACTTGTTTTATCAAATGCTGCTGTGATTTCTAAGGTCTGCTCAGCACTGCGAATAAAGATTCTACTCTTTCTAGCAGAAGAATGTGGCATGTTCCTTTGAATTCAATTTGCAATTCAAATAATGTCTTCAAAATAGGATTATCAAACATCAGGTCTATGCAGGATTCCTAAAACATTTTAATTCATGTTGGCAGTCACTTATCACACATTATTAAACAGTTTTAAAAAATCATAATGTTGTCACTGCAATTAGAAGCCTCTTTATATTGTACTACATAAGTGGCTTGTTAATCCAAAAAGAAAGTTATTAATAGAAGGGTCTTAATTGCTATAATTACATTAAAAGTAGTCTTGTTGTGAAGTCTGAGAATGCTGTAGTTGCTTTACAGACTGTCACGTCCTTGGATGATCATTATGAAATGCCAGGGATTTTGAATTAGCTTTCAGAGGTAATTACAATTTAAATTGTATAACCAATTTTAATATAATATAGCACAAGTATACCTCCTACTTTGAAATTCTAATATAACTAAAGATGAAATTGTACCATGGCAGCCATCACGATTTTGGAATAATTTTTTTTTCTTTTCTCCTTTAGAAGGTGAATCTTGTGGCAAGCAGGTTGTTCAAACCACAGTGAAATCTTGAAATAACACAGATTGTAATCTTGCATAATTCAGTGAAGGGAAGATAATATTGCTCTCAAAATATTATGTTTTGGAAGTATTTTTAAGGTTCCCACCTATAAAGAAAAAAGAGAATTGAATTTGAATAGGCAGATGGGATTACTAGAGTTGCTGCTGTGTGGATGGGTGCAGGAGCCTCACCATTCTCAGTCATGTCCACTCTTTCACAGTTACCCATGATTTGTCACTGCATACAAATGATGGAGGGGAAAAAGAAAATGTCACAGAATCTTTCAGATAGGAAGGGTGCTCATCTACTCCAGCCTCTTGGTCAGACCAAGATCAACATTCAGACTGTACTGCTCAGAGCTTTGCCCTCTTGCATCTTGAAAACCTTCAAGGACAGGCTGTGTAACCTCTCTGGGCAAGCTGCTCCAGTCCTTAATAATATTCACAGTGAAAAATATTTTCCTTGTATGAAATCAGGTCACTTGATGGGCACTGTCTCTCATTTTCCCACTGCACCTTAGTAGAGAACCTGACTTTTCTTTGCAATCTGTAGGGTCCCCTAAAACTTCCTTTTCTGAACAAACTGAACAAACTCAGCTCCCTCAGCCTCTCCTCACAAGGCCACGATCAAGGTAGATGACAGCCACTGTCCTCACCATATCTGCAGATATAGTCATTTCATCACAGAAGGCATTTGGCACTGGTTAATGATGGCATACTCATGGATGTCACTGAGTCGCTTAAAAGAAGTCCATCTGCTTCCTGACCACGATTGAATAGTCTGTAACAAACTCCATCCTCAAGTCCTCACCACATCTGTTGCCTATTCCAGAGTAAAGCTCCACACAATCAAACTGCTCCTGCACGTAAAAGGAACAGTTTCTCCTCTCCCTTCCTCTTCTCCTCTCCCAGTCTTTTCTGCGGAGCTTGTGTCCAACCATTAGTAAGAACCTGTCATTCAAATTGTCCCACCACTTAGCAACTTATCCATTGATGTTATCATTCTGTATCAGCATACGCAGCTGTTATTCCTCCCAAGCTGTGTGCAGCTGCATAGGAGCAGGAACTCTTGACCTCTTTAATCCTTCCTGGGGGTTCTGTTGTCCCCTGACCTTGCCTCTTGTGCTAACAATTACTAACCTCTGTTCATTCACTGAACTGCGAGCTCTTACACTGCTTTACTGAAATGCATTGCCAAGTTGTCTACTTTTATTCCAAATGGATCCCATCTTTTACTAATAGTCCTTGTTCCTGAAACAGAGACCTGCGGTTGTGATAAGAACCTGTACTGTGTGAATTTACATGCATGGTCTTTAGAGGTATCTATGGTTGTGGATGGGGAGATAATATCTAGAAAACAGCAGTCTGAAGATAGGAAGATTGCATGCTGAGAAATAACATGGGAAGATGATCATCCAGGATCTCCACAGACTAGTGGTCCTTTTGAATCCACCAGAACAGATAGACTTAGGACACAAAGAGTTTTCTGAATCTGTACTTGGCCAGTAGCTTACACTATCATCAACAATGTGTTGTGTAGCTCAGACCACACCAAGAAGCAGTGATGGCTGCTGTATGCAGAGGAATACTATAGGATTACATATACAGCTGAAGAAACAAAGGACTGTTGGAGAGACTATTCTTAAGACCTGCATATAAGTCACTGATGTATTAGTATGACCCTCTGATTCTGAGTAAACTGTTAGGGGGGCCCTGATACTCCAACTGGTAACTACATATGTGTTTAAATGAACTGTTTAGGGAAACACACTGAGTGAAAAGTTATCTACTACTATTAGCAACAGCTTAATTAATAAAAGGTGCTCTAATAAATATTGGCTGTGACCTACACCTCCCTCTGACTTGATCCTCTATCACGTAAAAAGGAATTTACAGCATGATCATACAAGCCAAACTACTGCTTGTCACATCAGCCACACAGCCAGCTGGTAAGTCAGAGGGTGTTCAATCCTACTAGACCTTTCCCATTCCTCTGTAGAACAGCAGAAAATTCCCCTCATTCCTCATGTCCTTTGCCTCGTGAACTCTGTAGACCCCCTAGATTTGCTGCAGGTCTGCCTTGGTGCCTGTGTGGATGAACAATAAGAAATAATAAACTGAGGGCATCATGATCTTCAGCAATTTCTTTGCAGTGTTGTGGATCAGGCCTACTGCAAATGGCAGCACCATTTCCTACATAAGTGAATCTCCAACCATTACTAACCACCCTGTTGTCCTAGTGCTAACGCACATTTTGGGCTCCAGAGTCTCCTCAGTGGAGCTTGTGCTCCTTCATTGGCTTTTAAGACACTGTAACCTCAGATCTGAAGGCAGAGGAGGACCTGTGCTGTTGGTTCCAGAAATCATAAGCTTCCAGTCTTCCCCACTGTGGGAGTCTCATCCATCACGCATTCAGCCATAGCCTCATGCCCTGCTTACTCTCTTCATTGTGTAGCTCAGGTTTATATCTCTGTAAGGTATCTGGGAAGACCCCATGGTCTCCTCTTTCTCCTCCACTATGGTTTGCAGTTGGTCACCTCACTCCATAACCGGTTTAGTTGGTGGTCTCAAAAAAGAACACCTCCCACAGACAAGGCCACCATTAACTCCAGTAGAGTCTCTCTGCAGCTTGCAACCTGGCTGCAAGATACCCACTCCAGGCTCCTATCTGAATTTGAGATCTTTTATATACCAAGGTGCCTTCTCCAGCTAGTGACAGAGTGCACCACATGGCACATCACCACCGTTGCTGCATGGTCCCACAACAACTGAAGCAGGTATTTTTAAGTCTTCTCTAAACAAGCTGCCCTTCTAACTGCCAAACTCTGTTTTCTGCATTCCTATTTAGCAGCTGAATAGGTGTTTCCACTGTGGATGAACAGCAGATTGCTCCCTAATCAGTAGGAAGCTAATGACTAAGGTGGCAGGCAATTTTTAATCATGACTGACCGAAAAAAATGCATCAGTCAGCCAGTTGCTGTTAGCTGTGGATGTTCCTAGGGGCTACAAGAATCAGCAATGTGAAGGCAAATAATAAACAGAACAAACCCTAAACAAGAATAAGTAAATGAAAGAACAAACCTCAGCTGCTGGGGAGAAAAGAGCTACCAGCAGGAAGTGTATGTGGCATAACAGCAGTGCTGCTGATGATAGCAGATCATTGTTCAATAGAAATCTGCCCAGTCATCATTATTGCTCACATATAACCACAGATCACAGGGCAGATTTATGAGTCACAGTGAGTCACTCTGAGCTCCATTTGTAGTCTAGAAAGAAATAAGTACTACTAGTGAGTGATGCATCTGGCTTACTTAGACAGCAGTCTTAGGGTGATACAATGAATCCTTTAGAGACAGTAATTTCTTTTTAACTTTGATGTTTAATTAATCACACTCTTTCCCGTCAGATCACCTCTAGCTGTGATTATTTGCAGCCTTGGGGCCTGAGTAGTTTAACTCATTTTTACAGAACCAGAGAATCTCAGAACCACAGAATCATGGAACAGCTAAGCTTGGAAGGTGCTCTGGACAGCCATTAGAGCCAAGCAAGGGTGGCAGGAAGCCTGTATGAATCAAGGTTCCAAAAAATGTTGTTTATTTTGGCTATCTCAGATCTTATTAGGCATACAACTTTCTCTTAGAGTTTTTCTTTCAGAAGAAAGTAACCTTGAAAGTTCCTTCAGGTTGTAGAAACTCAACCAAATAGTTCAACTAAATTGCTCATAGGATGTAAAAAGAATCTGGATACTATGTCTGTAGTATTTTGATTTATCTAACTATGAGCATAATGCAAAGGAGATTAGCCAGAAGGTTTCATCTTATACAGACGACTTTGGTTTCTTTTATTCCTCTACTTCTTAACCCCTTCCTTCCAGCAAATGTTAATAAATGCTCAAATCAGGTAGTGATGACAATATTACTGTGTTTTGCCCTTTTATAAGACTAAGGGAGCTGAAGTTCCACTTGACTTTGACAAGTCATGTGAAGCAGCAAACCAAAGAAATAGCACCAAAGGCATCAGGTAGTCATTTACAATGGATCTTTGGTCTCCAAAGCTTCCCAGTCTGAAGTGTTATAAAGAAACAATTTATGGTTCCGCTCACCCCCAGCTGCCTTCTTCTTTTTGAAAGCCACAGACTCATTTCTGGTGAAATGCTGCCTCTTTGCACTTCCCTTTCCACATTAGTTTGAGCAGGTCTAACTTGATGGTAGCAGGAGGCTGTCCCACACCTTCTGGCTTCTAATTTCAGGGTTTTATCATCTCTCTTCTTATGGTCTGATCATGCAGTGAATTTTTTTGCCTTCCTAAGCTTGTGGGAAACCTAAATAAGGTTAGTATTCTACCAGTTTATATGTTTGAATTGGTTCACTCTGCCAGTGTTGGCATCAAGGCAGGGGAGGAAACAAGTGACCGCATGGAACTGTGGCATCTTTGACTTAGATAGGCTGAAGCTGTCCAAACAGCATCCTCAGGCTGTAGTTTGAGATACTTCTAAATCACCACTGACTCCCCCAAAGTAGCCCCTTTCCATCTTAACTGTGCTTGTGTGCACATTTCTGTGCCCACATAGCATGGGTGGATCACAGCAGCCTCATTTATTACATGGTTCTGAAAACAATTTAATTGGCATGACTCGGCAGACACCTCCAAAAGCAAAATAGAATGAAAGGGTGAGGTTGATAGCTTCTTACAATGGTAAGAGATCTGCTTCTGACAGTGCTTTTCTCTGTTCTAAAAGCATAACAACCTTTTCTGTTGAAATTACATACAAATAAAAACTCTAAGATGTGTCTTGCTTAAAAAGCTCCGTTTTGTTAAAGGTTCAACTTACGAGATTGTTACAGCTCACATGGAGAAAAGGGAGAGGTATGAGGGAATCAGTGATATAAGAAACAGCAGTATGAATGTCCCATGTTTTCCATTGCCCATGATGGCAATCCTGAGAGTGGCATCTACCTCTGAAACAACTGAATAACTGTATGACATCAGATAATTTACTCCTGTCATTGATTCAACTATGTTTAAGCAAGTGCTGAATAAAGTTGTCTTTCCCATGCCATGACTTTATTCCATGTATAAATATTTGTGTATTCAATACATAAAACATTTCAGAATTAAAATACTGGGGTTTTTTTTGTTTCATTAAATCATTCCCAAGATATTCAAGTTAGAGGAAGTGTCTTCCAGCAGAAGAATTATTCTTTGTTACACAGAGAAGATATTTTGTTACTTATTTTGCTTTATCCCAAGAGCTGAAGTTAGTTTAGCTTTTGAATAAAGTCCAAAGACTAAAGCATACTGCTAACTAAAGGTCACAATTCTTCCACCTAAAAGCTCCCTCAGTAAATCTCAACTAAACTATCTCAATTTTCTGTCAAGTGTAGCTCACATCTGGTATCATATAATTTAATGAAAAAATGTGGGACTTGTTTTATTCTTTTTATTTTTCCTTTTTTTCATATTTAATGTATGGACATTAAAATTGGTGCATTAATTATGACAATGTAATATATGATCTTAATGAATCAGGAAAGCATAAAATCAAATAGTTCATAGTAATGCATGGAACTCACACAAAAAAGGATGTCAGTTTTGAAGGTCAAAGAATATCCTGACTGTATGTATTTCTATATCATCAGTGCACACTGACCTCTTTTTTCTCAGCTGACAAAATGCTGTGTTTGGTGATTGTTTGTGGAAACAGAAACAGGAAAAACTGTCTACTGAATTATACAAGAAGTAAATGAGGAGAAGACTAGAAATAGGAAACACCTGTGAGAAAGTCAGGAAACAGCAAATGCAACCCTCCTTGCCCCTTCACAGGCAAGGAAAACGTGACAATTGTCTAAATCCTGGAGACTACAAGGCAAAGAGGTTTAGTTCAGGTTTACCTCCACAGGCTGCTGTGTCTTACTATGATGGATCTCCACAAATTACTCGTTCAGTAGTGTGTTGATAAAGCCAAGGAAGGCTCTGACAACTCAGAAATGCAAGTCTTCATTCCTGCTATGTTTTACAAGCCGAACAGCTTTTAACATGGTTTTATTTACAAGACTCTAGGCTGAGATTGCCAGGGAGACAGGCATAAAAATCATCTTTATTTGAAAACTGAAGGGAGCTTTTGCTGTTATAGACTCCAAAAAAGTGGTTAGGCTTGTGTTAGTGTGGCCTATATACAGAGAGTACACTGACAATCAATAATCAATAATAGGGCTAGCATTTCTACAAAATCAGTAGTTCTTATGTATGAGACTATTTGTGCAATACAGATTCAGTGAATCAAACACTTTGCAGAAGTATCAGGCTGACTATATGTGTACTAAGATCAGAAATGCAGATGTAAAATGTCTGTGCCAGGGATTTCTGCAAGATCAAGAGTCTAACTGTAACTCTGTGCCTTGCAGTCCTTGCTAGGGGTATGGTAGCACTCACTCTGCCTGGACACACTTTCAGTGCAAAAAGATTATATATAACCGAGGAAATCCAAACATATGGTCACTCTAACCATAAGGCCATCTGTTTCCAGAGTCAAGTAGATTTGAAAAACAGGACAGAGCTTGTAGATAAGTCTTACAGACTTAAGCAACACAAGTACTATGTTTCAGCTGTAGGGTTGTAGAAGAAACAAAAATATTTCATACACAATACAGATTGTTTATTTCTGACAGTGAACCTCTCTAGTGCACAGATGGAGAGCTTTTTTTAGATGTCCAGAGATACTGAGTATTAAAATGGTGTGAGGCTCTGTAATATGAAAACTTAGAGAAGGGGGTTTTATCATACTGGACTGTTGTATAAGCCATGTTGTTAGTTATGCTCGTTCAGTAGGCAGAACACTCAGATCAGCTGATTTGTCATGAAAAGAAGTTACTAGTCAGTTTACAGTAGGGCACATTCTATCCTTTCATTGTAGGAGGTTTGTTTTTTTTTTTTTTTCCTGAGGATTTAAATGGCTTTTGGTTTTATTTTATGAAGGTATCTGATGTTTCTGTTGAGAAATATTACTTTTTAAATTAGAGGAATACATATACTACTGGTGTACTAATATTTTTTTTGTGTGTGTGTTTATTAATTGGGTGATGCGAGGTGCTGGTGTTGAAGCACATCAAAAACATCAACTTTGTGCAAAACAGAAAGTTACGGTTCTCGGCAATAACGGAGTTTGCTGCCACCTTATGGGGCTGTGAAGTATTTGTCTCCTAAAAGTAGTGCAACACTATTATGAAAAGTCCTTAAAATTATTTTCCTTTATATAGAGATAATCTTTTGAGAGACTAGCCAGTCCTTAGTATAAACTTGTTATTTCAATTAATAATTCCATTTAAATTTTTTTAAAATTGCCATATTTTTGCCTTATTTAATCTCATCGTTTGGTACTGTAAAGGTCAATTTTCTCAGTAGGCATTAATACCCTTTCCAAATACACATTTTTATATTTTATTAATCACTGCTTTTGTGTATTTTTGTCTATTATGTTGTATATTAATTATTATGTGGAAATCTGATGATCTTAAATTACTACTTTTAAAACCCTATTAACTGATGGAATGACAGACATTTAACTCTGTACATGCTCTACTGCTTTACATTGATAGGTTTTCCTGTTGATGGCTGAGGGAGTTTCCTTCTACATCTACTGAAGATATACTGGTCTTGCTATGTACTCTGGAGAGCCCTACATAGGGAAAGTCCTTCTTTCTCTCCGGGGTGAAAAGACTGGGTAAAATGTCTTTCAACTTAAAAGCATATATCTATTAAAAAAATAATAATTTTCCATACCCATTAATATACAAGTAACTGGTCCAGGTGAAATTGGTAGTCAGGAAAACTCAGACCTAAAACTGCAGACTTTTTAAGTACAAGGGAAAAAAGATCTACTACAAGCAGATTTTGAATTCTTTCATGTTTGTGAGCATGCTTCCCACCACAGAAAAAACCCCCCAAAGCCTGGTATTGTCTGGGATAGCTATGAGGAAATATAGGTCTAAACGGGGAAAAGATTTGCTGTTTTCCAGAAGATTCTGACATTAAAAAGTCCTGTGTTGTTTTAGAATAAACCAGAAACTTTACAAAGGGAGAGAGGCTGCAGTATAGTAAATACACCTCTAGTTAGTGTATTCACCTCAAGGTATCGCAATTCACAGTTTTGCTCTGCCTGAGAGTTCTGTGGAAGTTGAAACCGAGAACTTACTGAATTTAAACATTGTTTTCATTTCTGCAAAGAAGGATTCTTCAGTCAGTCAGTGTTTTCTGTTAGGCTTTTTTCCCTGAAAAATCCTCATTCAGATTTACTGACACTTGGTTATATTGTTGGGCTTTTCCACAAATCTGGAAAAAAAATGGTACAGATTGTGTTGAAAAGAGTTGAACTGTAGCTGGCGAGTTTTCACTTCAAAAAAATCTCACTTTCACTTAAACCCTCATGCTATACTTTCCCTGACTTGCAACAGCTCAGAAGAGCACATTTTAGAAACGTTATGTGGGTGACTATTTTGATAAAAGAATTCTAAACAATTAAGACTGTGCAAGCTGCTTTTTCTGATGTGAATAATGGTAGTGTGTACGTGTTCCCTCTAGTGGCTGTCTGTGGGTTAGAGATGGCTACGGATGGTGCTTGGACAAATATATGCAGCAGCAGTGGTTTCTTGTGAAATATCTTTCTGTACCTAACACCTCACTCCCTCTGTGGGCTCCTAGCTAAAGTCAGAACCCCAAGCCTGATCGATCCCTCTGTCTGCAGTGAAGACAGATGTCAGCATTTTTACCATTTTCACTGCAGCAAGTTGTGCCAGTTGAGGACAGTGGTGTTGGGGAGCAGTGGTGGTTGCCGTCTCTGGGGCGAAGGTGCCAAACATTCATTGAGTAAGACCCACATTAAGTACAACCAGAGAGGTGAAAAGATCATGAACCTCACAATAACTCAAGAAATATATTTTTCTATCTAATGCTCTTCTATTCCTTGGCCTGGTTACTCATTAAAGGAAGGTGCAGTGGTGTGGGTGGTTTGTATACAGGTGATTTCAGCTATATGAATAGCAGGAATTGTTGGTTTTGTTTTTTTCAGGGAATTTGAAAGTATGTATGTCATATGATAAGCCTCATGAATGAATTTGCAAGTCAGAATAGAACAACTTGTATGTCACTGTAAAGTGTTCACTCCATCTCTCCTTTTGGCTTTAAAGAAATACTTGTTCTTGTTCTAGCATGACATGCAGTTATTTACCACAAAGGAATATGTGGATCATCTATCACTAAACACTTTCTTGTTAAAACTTGACCAAAGATAGAATTACCTAGGCTGCAAAATTACTAATTCTTCTCTTATGGCTTGATTCCTTCTGCTCCTAGACTTGGATAATTTGTTCATTCAGATAGTAGGCAATTAATGAAGAGTACATAGCCATCTTTTTTTAAGAAGAGGTACATATGGGGCATACATTTGTCAAGGAAACCTATACGAGGCAGAAAACTTAAAATTTCATTAGGTTTTCATCTTTGAGAGAAAAAGTGGAGCAACTGGTTTGCCTAAAGCAAGCCCCTACCAGTGTGGACTGGTGTGTGCTACTGACAATGCCCAGTTGCCACAGGTTATATTCCTGCCTTGCTTTATTCCCTATCTAGAGAATTGCTAGGAAGTGCTGGGAGAGTGTCCTCGCCCGGGTTCCCCTTTCCCTGTCTCACTCCTGAAGGCAACAATCTATGGTGGTATGCAGCCTTCAATATCTGTATTGAGTTTCTGTGTTCTTACAGGTATTTTGAGAAGGACAGAGGCCATCAACACCTTGGTCATCTCCTCGTCTTGGTAATGACTTCCTTTTACTTTTCTTTATTTCCATCTTCCTATATGCTGTCATTATTATGCATTTGATTTAACTTTTAAAATAAATTAATCTCTCTATACATAGATCACTAATGAAATCAGTGTCAAAACACGTTTTATCACCTATGTTAGTTCTCTGCACATTGAAGTTGGGTTTTCTTTGATTTTAAGTAGAAGAAACACTAGCATAAGGACTTTTCCAGGGTAATGAGGACATGCAGTCCCACTGGGTGGTGGCTACAAGGCTCAGAAACTGTCCTACTGAATGTGCTGCTCCACTGTAAAGATCTGCAGTGACTTTTCTTAATCCTGAGTACTTTGTAGTAGCTATCTATAAATATAGATCTAGGGCTAAGAATTTTCCTACCATCTACCGATTTTTATTTAATTTTGATATAAGCCTGAAAATTTAGAAGGTGTTTTTGGTATGATCAGATGACACAATGACTCAGCAGTTAAACTCCAGCATCTGTTGCAACAGCGCCTCCTGGGAGTTTCTAACAAGAACTAGGTTGTTACTACTTTACAAATTAATCATATTGAATAAAGAGGAAGTAACCAGTAAGTAGACTAGGGAAGCAGAGAAACCCTTCTTATAACGGAATAGTTAATAATTAAAATGCCACTAATATTTCCTTGTTGAGATAATCTAAAATTCTGGAGAAAGAGACAAAATGATAAGAAGGTTTGGCTCTCAGAGGATGCTCTGGAATGGCCTATGACAGCAGACTATCTAATATGACAGGCTAGAAGGTCTGGTTCATCTCTCAAGGATTAGGAGCTTTTGATACTGATGCTGAATGAAGGGTTGGACACAACAGGTATTCTCTTTGCAAAACAGAAATTTATTAAGCACTACTAACAGTGACATGTCAGTTTCTGTGATTTGCTGTTACTGTTCTTCAGATTCCCATGGCAGCTGTTACAATATGAGGATTTACTTTGCAGTGAGGTTAAACTATGGAAAAGGGAGAATTGGGGGCAGGGGATACTTTCCCTTAGAGTTCCTTCACAAGAATGTGCAGACCAAATGACTGACATGCAGAATTTGTATGCGTGGGTGGGGAGCAGTGTATCTAGTCAGGGAATTTCAGGCAAAGCAATATAATGAAACTGTGGGAGTATAGAGAAGGGTAGTGTGGGTGGAAGTAAACTAAAATAACATCCTGAGGGTCTATAATTCACATTTGATGAGATTTTGTTGTGTCTAATGTTAAGATGGGAGTGTGGCCTTCAATGTGCTCTCAGCATGGATGGGAGGGACCCAGGTGGTTCCTGTATGCTTGCAAGGTACTAGCCCATCTCCTCAGTGGCCAGTGGAAGGTCTATGGTTTTGGCCTGACTGACAGCAGTGAGAAAACTTTGTAAACTGTCAGTGTGTACACTGGTCACTCACATTTTAATGGGAAAAGTCAGAAACAGCAAGTAACCTTGTTATAGCAAAGAATTCAGAAACCAAATTTGAGAAGAGGGTTGCTAAACTTTGTGGTTAGGTACTCCAGGTCTTTAGACTTGGAAGATGCTGGTAGGTGTTGAGAATGTCAAAACCTAAATGTTGATCCTTATTTAGGGAAAAAGTAGGAGCTCTTAAGCAGCAGTTTTCCCAAATAGATATGTTACTTATTATAAGCATGCTAAGAAGGTCTGAAATTGTAAAACCAGAAGACAGAATAAGCTGCACATGGTAGACTCCCTACATCTACATATCCAGAATTTTTTTAATGTGGTAACATATTTCACAGGTCCCAATTAACTCTGATAACACTACATTGTAACACTACAATGTAACACTACATAACTCTGATAACTCTGATAACACTACAATGTAACACTACATTGGATATTTTCTAAGAAGCCACTTCAGAAATATCCAGAGCTGACTGCATCTTGAATATGTTGAAGTGCATCTTAACATTTTAAACAAAGGCAAAAAAAAGTACTGAAAAATTTGCCTGGAAAAATTTTTTTTACAGAAAAAATGAACATGTCAGAAAAATGGTTTTTAAACCCCCATGAAGTGAACAGTACTTTTTTCCATTCAGAGATGCCATTTTTGTGTACAGTAAATGAACGTCAATGCAGAAATAAAATTTGATGTAAAGAGTTTATTTCCTGAAAGCTCTTGAATTGGTCAGAAAAAAGCATCTAAAACTCATATAGACAAAAAGTACATTTCAACACTAAATGCAATATAAGAAAAATTAGTTTCAGAACCATTTTCAAAGCAGGGAATATGTTTTGTACCCTGAGTGTTAATAATTAAATGTCACATGCTATTTTCTGAATCCAACCATCCCAATGCTTGTTAAGTATACTCAAAATTTTACTGAAAAGATGATAAAATTTTATAGTTTTCAAAATGTAACACAGTTTGTGTTTTGATTTGCTGGAACACTTGAAGTGAATGAGGAAAGAAGTCATACCCATTGCTTAAGACAATGTTAAAATATTTACATATTTTTTTTCTTCCAAATGCAGTTGACCTTATAAGGAAATATAGTAATCGGTTGTACTCTTCTTTGTTTAGCTTTTGGTATTGAATAGTATTGTTATTCATCAGACTAAATGTATGTATTTGATATTTTTCATATGCAGTGTGGGACGCTTGCTAAAAGATACCCAGCTATTTTTCATGGCCTCTTTATTAGACTCGGGTAAGAGGAGCAGTATTGCAGAAATACCTATTGTTTCTAATTTTAAAGTAATATCCTGAAATTTCTATGAGAGTGACAGTATTCAAAATAGTTATGCTTTTATGCTAGTCACAGCTTAACGTTTCTGTTTAATAAATGGGAAATGAGTTTTCTGTGAAAAAGAGGAAGTGACTTCAGTTTATATAGCATGACCTTGTCTAAGGGGAGACACAGTCTCTCTCATTTAGAGCTGAAGGAGAACATGCTCTGTGTCTGAAAAGCCAATACAGAAAACACGTACTGCAAATCACGTGCCAGCAGCATTACTGAAGGTAACATTTTTTCAGAATATTTCTTCAGGAAATATAAACAAGAAAGCAGATACTACTGATTGAAATACACTATGTGGTTTAAAAAAATTCAAAAGACATAACTTAAATACAGTGATCTGTGAGAATTTAAATATTTTTTAATTATGTATTTGTATTGATGTAGTGATGTATTGAGGTAGTGATGCCCAGAGATGTCCTGAACAGGCTGAGGAGATCATTGTATTGGGCAAACTGAAAAATATATTTAATTGCCATAAAATGCTTTGCATCATAGTTTAAAGGGCTAATAAAATGAGAAAGCTAATGTGTTAAGGGAAAGTGTAACACTAATATTTGTGTGTTTATCTGTTTTATGGCAATGCTGTGAGGTCTTTATTATGTGTAAAATTTTGCATGTGATACGTTGGGTATATTGTTGTTATTGCACAGCTTTTGAGGTGTTTCACAAGGTTGATGCTAAGATATTTAGACAGAGATATGGTATTCTTCGCTAAATCATATTTTTCCATGTATGCAGCTGAAAATCACTTTTATAGCAGTGTGTGCGACCACAATGCTCCTTAGTTGTTGCTGCTGGCTGATGCCCTGACCTGAGTCAGTTTCTTGTTGGTACTCCAGATGTGCATCCCCATCTATGCTGCAAGAGGGAAGAGGGAAGCACGACAGTGGAGGGAGCTGTGACAGTCCCTGTCCTACCATCCAGTGCATCCTGCAGCTGGGTCAAAGCTGATGGCTTGGTCCTGTTCAAGCAATGGTGCCCTCCTTGGGGCCGTGCTTCTGTGGTTGAACTTTTCTGGAAGAAAGATTTCCAGCCTTGTAAAATGAATGTTTGGGGGTGAAAGAATAGTTTTCTGGCCTTGATCCCGTTTCTCTTGGCTTTTTGTTGTGCTTTTAATGAAAGATAGAATAGCAAATATGGTGTGGGATTTTGAAAGATGTAGAATCCAGTGTAACTTAGTGATTTCACACTCAATTAGATGCCTGCACACTGACTTCCTCTTGCCTCTTGATTCCAAGAATTAGATATAAATGGCATCGGGCATAATGTTGCATTATCATTGTAGATATTGGTCAGAAGTTTTAGAATGGCACAGTGACAGATCCTGAACTTTATTTTGTAATTTTAATAGCTGGCCTGGGTAATAGGTAATAGGAGTGTAATCTCTCTGACAGACAGTCAAGTGTTTCTCAAGCCAAGAAAAAGGAAGCTAGATGAAAGAAAGAGAAAAAAGTAAAATTACAGTGTGTTCTTTAAAATCTCCGAAACTGAGAAGGTAGCCGGGTCCTGATTTTTTTGTCCCTTCTTTTGTCAATCTATATGTAAAGTCCATTATTAAAAAAAAAAAAAAA
>WAAB01013172.1:97819-362819 GCA_013389865.1 Piaya cayana
ATACAAAATATAAAAAATATAAAAAAAAAAACAATAAATAAAAAAAAAAAAAAAGAGAGAGAGAGACGGGAAAAAAACCCCTACATATTTTACTGGCATTCCGATTCTGAAAATTTGATGGAGGAAGAAACATATTCATGTACCCACAAAGTTTCTGTGGATGCCATATAAAAATGTGTGTTCAGCAATTTATCACAAAATGCTAGATTCAATCTCATAAATTCAAGATGTTTTTTCTTTCCTAATAGTGGTCACTTCCCTCATATTTTCCAAACTACTTAGCACAGCTTTGCAATTAATAATAATGAATAGAAAAATCTTGTCTTCTCAATTCAGCTGCAGACCATTATATTTTCATAACATATCTAAGATTTAGAGTAATTATTTTATAATTTTACTCTGCAAAAAATGTGTTAGTGTTTGTTTTGTTCCACTTATCCTTGAAAGAAAACTTCAAAATAAGCCCACAAAAATAGAAGGATGCATTTATGGAATCATAGAATCATTGGGGTTGGAGAAGACCTCTAAGATCATTGAGTTCAACTGTCAACCCAACAATACTTAACCATGTCCTGAAGCACCACGTCTACACGCTTCTTGAACACCTCCAGGGATGGTGACCCCACCACTTCTCTGGGCAGTCTGTTCCAATGCTCCACCACTCATTTAGTAAAGAAATGTTTTCTAATATCCAATCTAAACTTCCCATGACACAAACTGAGGCCATTTCCTCTCTTCCAATCACTTATTACTTGAGAGAAGAGACCAGCACCCACCTTCCTACAACCTTCTTTGAGGCAGTTGTAAAGACTCCCCTCAACCTCCTCTTCCGTAGGCTAAAAAACCCCAATTCCTTCATCTGCTCCTCACAAGACTTGTTCTATAGACCATTCATCAACTTTGTTGTCCTTCTCTGGACATGCTTCATCAGCTCAATGTCCTTCTTGTTCTGACAGGCCCCAAACTGAACATAGTATTTGAGGTGCAGCCTTACCAGTGCCAAATAGAGGGGTACAATCACTTCCATAGTCCCATTGGCCTCACCATTCATGATATGAGCCAGGATGCTTATTGGCCTTCTTAGCACATGAGCTCACTGCTGGTTCATGTTCATCTGGCTGTCAACCAGCACCCCCAGGTCCTTTTCCATGGGGCAGCTTTCCAGCCACACTTCCCCAACCCTGTAATATTGCATGGTGTTGTTGGGATTGAAGTGCAGGATTTATGTATACTTACATTTAAATTTACTTGCATTTAAATTTATATTGACTTACATTTTAAAAAAATAATAAAGGAATTTAAAAACTAGAATACACAGTATTAGAAGATGAGTATTTGCATTGTATGAGTGCTACCACTGACAAACTGGAGCTACTTAAGAAGTAAGGAACTACTGAGCGTGAGCAAAGACATCAAAATCTGAATATATGGAAAACATGCAGTGTCCTGTAATTGCTCAGTTTCTGGTAATAGCTCTGTGTATGTGGAACAATGGGTGTTTAGTTATTTTTTTGTAGTTTTTAGCAGCGTAGGATGACAATGCTGAAATCTCCCACATCTATATTTGGACCATACTTCCTTGTTTCAGATGTCACTACATATTTTTAGATATAAAGGGGGGATTTATATTCTTTCAACATATTACAAAGCATGTGATGTTTAAACAGGAGACCACAAATGCCCTTTTTTAATTGATTTAAATCTAATTCTATTGTCCACCAGTTCCTTCTGTGGAAATAGGTCTCGCAATCTAGAACAAGGACTTGGCCTGCATAAAGGAAATGCCTGTCTTGTATCCAAGGGCTTAGCCTTCCCACAGAAGAGAAGCCCCTAATGTGCACGCCATGGCTCCAGAGGTGCAGCCTGCACTGAAGCTGTGCTGCATGCACTTGTTTTGCATGTGTGCACATTGTGTAAGCCCTGAATCCAGGGTCACCCAGCTTGTGATGTAAATTGAGTACCTGTAGCTGTGCAGGCACATATAGGCAATATATATATGTGTATGTGCACAGAATACAAGTGTATACAGTGCGCGATGCCTATGACTTTGAAAGTGGCTCTGAGTGAGAAGTATCACAAATTGTCTTTTTCTAATCTCTACTTACCCTCAATGATCGTAAGGTTTCTACAGATAATTTAAAAATAACATTTGCTGTAGCTTTAAGAAGCTCTTCTAATTTCATATATATAAATTCCAAAATGGTGATTTTTTTTTTCCTTGCTATTGTTGTTTGGACTAATTTCTCATACCTTGGCCAGACTTTTATCAGTAACTTTTTCCAAAAGATTGTCTCTATATCATGCCTGGATGACTCACTGTAGTTTCAGGATCTTTGCCACCCTTTTCCCTCTAACTTCTGCTGTCTAACACAGAAAGTTTCTCAGTTTGCCTTACTTATAAATAAGATGCTACATTCCTGATAAGACTAAGGTTGTTAAGTGATAAAGTGAAAAAAAGAGCAAGGCAGAAAAGTGAAAGACATAAAGAGTAGAAAGAGCTAGAAGAAAAAAGTGTTTAGTGCAAAGCTACTGCCTGACTTACACAATAAAATAGTATAATGATAAACTATGAACATACACACAAGGTGAGTTTATGTTATATGAAGGCTTTAATATTATCACTTTGCTTCGGTTTCATTTTCCACTCAGTTGTTGAAAATATAGATATGAATAATTTCTTTATATAAAGCATCTATCCTAGCACTTCTATATCCTTCTTTCTGATGGAAAACAAGTTTTTCTTTATTCTTTATGTTTTTATGTATTTTGTTGAACCATTCTCAAAATTCTAAGAGACTGTTTGCCAGATCCTGATCATGTCGCATGTGCTTCCTACTCAGTGTGGAAATCAATGGTTATTATTCAATGCTGTGAATGCTCTAGCTTCAATAGAATAACTATTTACTGAGGAGATATCACTCTTTTGTTAGTAACTGAGAAAATGTCCATGCCAGTTCTGTTTTAGTTTTTGAGCTTAAGGGCAATGTCCATGTTTGTGCTAACTTACAGGTTTTTTTGGTCTGCCACTATCATGTTACTCTGCCATTTTAGAAATCACTATCTTGTTCTTTTCTAAATTCCCATTGGCCTTTTTGAAAGTAATATGCCCATAGTTAAATTCCTAAGTTTTTAAATGCCCTGTTGTTTCCCTAGCTTGGTTTTCTGGACTTTTTTTCCTTTTTAACACGTTATTTCTTCTGCCACCCAATATGTTGATTTACTTTTTTTCCTTCTTAACAGTCCATCAGAAAATAAGAGAGAACACAACTACTGGCTTCTCATATGACTCAGCTTTCTCCCCTTCTAAATGCATCTGGTTTACTTCTATGTTTTTTAATGTCTTCTCAAAATTTTCACCTACTTATCACACAGGATCAGAGAGAGGTGACAAAGGTGTCTTTTTGTCACTTTCTCAGTGTCCTGGTTCTGGCCTTTTTATTGGAACCTACTTTTGTAACTGCAGTATGCTCCTTCATTTTTTGCTTTTCCCATTCTAAGTTTTAGGAAAAAGGGTGAAGATTATATCCTCACTCAAAAGTATATAAGGAATCCCCTGATGTAGGAAAAAAAATCCCTGTTGGAATAGATGAGCCAACTTAATGTCTCCTGAAAGAGGTCTGAGGTTATGATCCCATGCTTGCAAAATTTCATTTCAGAGTGTTATGTTGACAAAGAGTGAAACTGGAGTGAAAGAACCTGTCTAAGACATTTGAGGTATAAAATCTCTGGGGTAAAAAGTGATGTATATTATTTTTTTGTGTGTGGGCACTGGAAGATCATGTGAGTATGACTGACTCAGAACGGTCTTGAATTTCCTCAACTGAATAAAATACCATCATATTTACCAGTAATAACTGCCAGCCTTTTTTTCGTAAACCTAGCTGATTTACTGCTTGTTGTGGAATGTGTTAATGTAATTTTTTTGTAGGGAGTAAGGGTAATTTATAGATGAATAATACTATTTGGAGGTCTACAGGTCCTTATAACTAGGATAGCTGAGATCAAAAGACAATAGTCACTGTGTTGAAATCATGATATGCAGCTTATAAATAATACTTACCCTTTTCAATAGTGAGACATATTTGACTAACAAAATTAAATAGCCGGGAGAATTTTCACATAATAAATATAGTGTTTGTAAACATAACTGTATAATATACAATATTTATGCATATACTTTATAATAGCTAATAGTAGTAAACAGGTAATAATGAAAACTGAGTTTATGATAAGACCTACACATGCTGCTGCTGAAAAGTGTCTGGTTTTCTGTAAGGAAATTTCTACCACTGGAGCTTTTATACAAACATCCCTCAGAATAATGTGGGTATGGTTCATAACTTAATAAGTCTAGGGTGTGGATAAGATGGTTGACCCTGATGACCCTTCAAGTTGTTTTTTACCATGACTTTTTGTAGGGGTCTCTAATGTTGTTTCTGATTTATGCTGAAGTTTTGGGAAATGAAGAGCTTGAGGAAAAAAATAAAATAAAGATTACTCAGTATATGTAAGGAAAACAGAAAAGGTCAGATGAATATCTAAAGAAAGCAAGATTTAAAGGCTGCTTGTGTGGACTTTAGGTAGAATTTTAAACAGTGAGCTTTTCACATTTCTTCCTACTAATCTACCACCCTGTTTAGCATCTAACAGCAGAAAATCTGGCAGTAATACTGTGCATGTGCTCCTTAGTGCACGCATGGAAAAAAAACTGGCAGTGAAACCAGTTTCTAAAGAAGGTGTGTAGTGCATGCAAATTCCCTCGCTTGCAAGGAGGGTTACTCGCTTGTACGCTCAGAGCATCTTACCAGACTCGGTTCTGCTGTTTTGCTATAAGCATCACTGTTCTCACACATTAATAGCTCATGGTCAAGTTATAGATTATCATTAAATTGCCTTCAACATAGATGGATTCTAGGGATTTAAATCAGGAGGTGCTTTATTTTTCATTTTAACTTGCTTTCCTTTCTACAGCTTTTTGTTGTTTGTGTGATAGCATTCCTCAAGACCTGGTACCATATCGGTGAAATGGCAATACCAATTTCCTTTACATGGTGCTCTTGGAAGGCCCTCCCTGTCTTAAATATATTTAGGTGTATATGCTTACTCCCAACAGACTTTTGAAGTACAGTTTATTACAGCAGAACTATCTTTCATTTGTAAGGACAAGCAGGCTTATCTCTTTGCATCAGTATTCACACTTTGCATAAACCCCTTACAAGATGATTTCCATTTTTAATGATTTTAATTAGCATTTATGAAAAACTGTGGTTTCATATGATATAAAGCCACAGATTAAATTTGTTAAGTGGATAATAATAATAGAAAGTGAGTTGATTTGTTTCACTAGAGTTTAAAAGGCTTTTGCTCAACGGGGCCTCCATGTTAATTCATTAAGCATACTTTAGACCTGATGGAGATTTTTTTTTTATTTAATTAACACAGATCAAACTCCCAGGAGATTTCATGTCCTCCACAACTGTGTGTGATAGAGACAGTAATTTAAAACCTATTTATAGGCCTTTGTGTTCATTTACTTGAAAAGGGGTATTAAAATAACTCTATGAAATCACTCTAATACAGCAGAAGCTACTGAAGTTCTTTAGGAGCCAAGTGCCAAATGCACTTAGAAATGACAGAAGGGCAGTGACTAGGTCTAGTTTTCAGAGATCTGGTTTATTTTTCTGGCTGCAACCATATTTTTCATGGTGTTCAGCAGCGGGCTATAAGATCAAACCACCCATAGCTTGCTCTCTGTAGCAGGAACTCCTGGCTTAGCTGTCGCCTAGTTTTAAGACATGGAATGAAAAATTGTGGTGTGGTTAAGACAATCTCCTGGGAAGTTGTGGGTTGTAGGTTTCAGCTTCAACAAACTGTGGAGGTTCCCAAAGCTTGGTTTCACTGTTCTTAGAGTTCTGCTAGAACCATCTTTGTTTTTGTCTCAATGTGATATTGATGATTGATATCACATATTATGTCAATTATTTGTCTCAATGTGAGTCAATGATATCTAAGCACAGTAGCTGTAGTCTGAGAATGCCTCAGAGATCAGTTCCTTTCTATCTGTTCTTGATAATGTTTTGGCTGGACTGAGGTATCCAGCTTCTACATATAAGGTGTTTCTCAGGATGATCTGAATTAAGATCAAAAAGGGAAAACAATCACTTACCTGTAAAAATAATAGTAAGTGGAAGGAGAGATGCAGAGAGAGAGAAGTAATCATTGGGGAATAGAATGGCAAATCATATGATAAATACTCCAGAGCAAGATTCTGTAAATCATATGAGAGGCATGGAAAAAGACCTCAAACAGGTGTGCAGTATCCTCTTGTCCTGTATCTGAAACTCTTATTTTATCACATGTAACATCAAGTTTCTGCACTGATGTGAGTTAAGGGAAAAAATAACAGCATAGTATCTCACAATTAAATAATATATGCTGTTACATACACAAAGGGTAGAAGATCAGCAGTTGCATACCCTAAACTGCATACAGCATTTCAGTAGTTTTTCCAGGCTGGGGACCTGGCTGAGTCTCAGTGGAAACAGGCTGGAATGGAATGGAAATCTGCTTTACTCAGGAAGTAGCATAATATCATGCTTGAAAGTCCTCTAAAATAACAGGATTACTTCTGAGATTCAGATGTCCGTGTGGCTACGTGTGAGCTAGCTATCTAATCTCCCTTAAACTCAATGGAGATCTGGTTAATACAATTAGAGCTGCCTGGAGATTGATCCAACTGACCAGCCACTCCAAGATGGACTCAATTACTTTAACTGTTGCTTTGATAGCCACAGACTGTCATGGAGGCTTAGATATATAACACAATGTGGATTTCTACATACAGGCACCCAAACTGACATCTCTCAGTCTTAAACTGAACTTCATCTGGAGAATCTCCCCTTGATACAGACAGTTTTTGAACAGACTGAGCATTTTAATCTACCTGGTCTATTGTAAAAGTAGATGAATGTAGTTTTTTTACATTTTAGATTACGATTGTAATGCTGGCTGCTTTATACTCTTTGGAGTTCTGTAGAGATTTTCTAGTGGTGAGTAGAATTCTGTGTGTGCTAACAGGATTAATGATGAGCATTTTACTATTCCACTCTCCCAGCAATTCTCTGAGAGGTGCTGATGTTACATGACAATAATCAGGGAGATCTGTGTTTCAGTGCTGAAACATGGGATTACTGTTATTCTGTGTTTCTATTCTTTGATAGTTAGGAAAAGCTGGAGCTCTATCTCCTTTCTTTCAACAACAAATAAAAAATATGTGGGCTTGTGTGGAAGGGCTGCTGCTCCCTCAGATAAAACTTAAGCACTGTACTTCCCAATTTTGATTTTATACATCTCTCAAGTTAGTTTTAAGATGATCATCATTATTATTATTACTATTATTATTTTCTGTTGCACTTTGCAGATATTAGCAATATTCCTGTGAGAGTAATTTTTTTTGTGTTGCAGTCTTTGAAATGTATAATTATGATCCTAAGGGATCCTAAGGATCATAAGGATTTTCTCTGCCCAGTGCTATGCCTTTCAAAAAAGCATTTGAGGAATGATTTTAGGGACTCCCAGAGGATTACTGGTAATTTCTCTCCACTGCTTCTTGGCAATATTTTAATCTCCATCAGAAGATAAAAAGTGTAAACTGAGAACTTTTTAAAGGTGTGCTCCTGGAGTGTAAAAATTTAATACAGGGTCTGAGGCCTGCCTGAGGACTAGAAGATCATCTGAGTGGTTTTTCACAGAATCACCGGGTTGGAAGAGACCCACTGGATCATCAAGTCCAACCACTCCCACAAAACACTAAACCATGTCCCTCAGGACCTCGTCCACCCATAACTNTGCAGCTTTTATGTTAGCAAAGAGAATAACATTCAGAAGGAACTCCTAGCAAGGTATCTAACAGAACTGTTAAGACTGAACTTCTAAGGAAAAATTAGGTTTTTAAAGCTAAACCAATTAAAAATGATATTTTATCCAGAAATTAAAGTTCAGAATGCTTCATCCTTATTAGTTAAACACATACTTAAAAGTGAGAGTGCAAGTAACACAATAACTTTGCCAGCTTTACTTCAGACAAATGATGAAGAATCTTCCTGAACTTGGTCTTATTATTTCTGTGATAGGAACATTCTGGAAGAATGATTATATTTGACAGGAAAAAGAGTGCTGGTTTGGACTATCTATCAGCTAATGCTAATAATAATATTCTGAACACATATTAAAATCCTAGATACAGCAATTTTTTTTGAGTTTTATCTTTCAAGAACATAACAGCTGTAAAAAAAAAGTTGTAATAAAACTGTGAAGTTCAGAGGGAAATCACCTAATCCTGCCTGAAGTCTTCGCTATAATATGCTTTAATACCTCATAATATGGTGAAATCATACTGTTTTTAACCAAAACAATGGTAATTATTATACAAACTAGTCTTGTGTAGTCAGTAGGTGTTAATACAATATAAAATTTATGAATATAGTTTGGAATTTTCAAGACATCCTCTATATTAATGTCTATAAAGAACAAAAGATGACTTTTTGTTATTATAAAAAGACATATAAAAATATTGACTAGCTTCTTTGTGTTTTCACGTTCATATTTTTGTCTCAATTGTTTACACTCTTTAAAGATGAGAAATTAAAAATCATGAAGGGTGAATGATAGTTCCTACTGTCTCATAGAAGAAAAAAATTGTTCATCATATTACAAGGGAAGACCACTTGCTCCTATTTCCTGAGGTATGAATCCAGTAAACAATTCTGTGACTCACCTACAGAAAAGGGTTAGAATACCTTAGGCCTAAATGCAGATATGTGTCACATGCACATACAAAACAGTATTAAAGTTGGTAGTTCCTCATATAGGAACCTGGATCTATATATGTATATCAATCCATGTACAACTTTAAAATCATTACTGTTACATATTTGGCCTGTGCATGGAGTCTTCAGTTGTGGTAACTTGGTTGGTCTTTTTGAGAGTGAAACTTAACTCATTGTTTTCTTGGTTTCTACTTTGTAATTTTTGAGCATGAAGTGGTGTGATGGTGGAGGCTTTTGGAAGCAACAAATCCACTTTTTCTGAGCATCCCATATTTTGCAGAGGCACAGATGTGGCCGAGAACACTAATCTTTTCCAGGAGATAAGACTCTATAGTGTTTCCAGTCCTTTTTTCACTCAATGGATCAACTACTTAGTAACCCTTATGAATCATGACATGAATCCTTCCCCTTGAGACTCCTTGAGAAACTCCTGCAATTTCAAATAATACTGGAGAGTGGAGGGGCAAAGGGGGAAGCTTTTGTTCAGTGGGACTGAAAGTCATCCCATCTAATTTTCATCAAAGAAATGCCAAGTATTCAGTCTAACCTTGTTCTCTGGACTTCCTCTAGAGAGAGAGAAAGAGAAGGGAAGAGGTAGAAAAACTCCTCCCAAGGTGAGTAATTTTGTCCTCTGGAGTTTTGAAATGGAGATGAAATGAATCATTTTCTGTGTCTCCATTAAGGAGCCTAGATGGCGAGCTTAGACCACACATGAACTTTTAGCAAGATGAGTGCAGTCTGGAAAAAGATAAGAAGGATAAATAAGGCATAGCTCAGCTGTTTAGATGACAATAATAAGTGGGCTTATGTAGCCAATGAACTTTCCCTGGTTTATGGCACCAGGACACTTGAGGCATGGTGAAAACATATGATTTTCTAATAGGGACAGGAAAAGCATAGAAGTCAGGAATTGGAAGGAAAAAAACCTTAAGTGCAGCATATGACAGAAAGAAAGGCTGAGGTTTTTATCTTGTCCACCAGACTAACTCTATGGGGTATCTGAGGGGAGTTCCAGTCCAGAAGAAGCTCAGAGGACCTTAGACAGTCTGCAGACAGGAAAGAGTAGAGGAAAACAAATTATATATTTGGTGATATTTCCCCTGTTTGAAGTTTGCAGAAGGGGAACCCCCAGAGAGCTTTAGTCAGCCCACCACGTGAACTTCTGGGAGGAAATGTTCTCCTTTTACACTGTCAAGCATCCCTTGTGAGAAAGTTACATTTTGAGCACTTTAAGTGCTATTTCTGCCACAAAAAAGTCAGAGGAATTTTGTACTATATCAATTCAGATGCAGTCTCCCAGTTTTGGAGAAAATCCAGCCAATTGCATGCCTGCTCAGCTCTTGCTTTTGCAGGTATTGGAATGCAAATTTTGAAGGTGTTCCAGATTTTAAGGTACAGAGAAGGCAAAAGTAAACCTCTGCATATTATTCAGGGAAACCTTAACTCTGTGGTAATTTACCTCACTGTATGAGAGTTTGTTAGTCATAAGATGCAATGAGTATGCAGAACATATGAAAAAGATTTGTTCCTAGAAGTTAATATGCTCTCACTGACTCCCACAGAGTTAGGATGTTTGAGTATTATCTCTTCGTTGCAGGCGGGGATGCTCAGACAGGCAGCTCTTCAGGGACTTGAAGGTGACACAGAAGCCAGCAGTAAAACTGTGCTGTAAGCTCTTGTGACTTTTGGCCTAATGCCTTATCCACTTACTACAATTTGTTTGCCTTAATTTTCCTGAGGCCTAAGGGAAGAAGTACCAAAGTAGTTCTACTTCCCATAGACCTCTCACAAGATGCTGTCTCCAAACCCAGAGTGGCTACATATTTTCAAGATGTTTGCAATGTTGATAATCCTCTGTTTGATTTCTCTGCCTAAGCAAGAGGAAAGTGGGGCTGAATGTTGCTGTGGGTGGGAGAAACCACCCCATTTAGTGAGACAGGATGATCAGAGTGAAAACAATTCTGCTTCCTCTGTCCTTGCATCATCTTGCCACTCTTGTCCGTCTCGTGCTGGCTGCCCCCTGCAGGCACAGCATCCCCCAGCTGCTGTCCTCCAGGCCCACCCCATGGCAGGACACCCTCAGAGGACACTGTAGCCCCCAAGCATCTAGTGAGGCTGCAGCATGTCGAGGGGGTCCGGCAACATGGCCATTCCACTCCTGGACCGCTGATTGCTCCCCATGTTGCTCACACCATGGCTGGGGGTGGCAGGCACAGATTGCCCTGGGGACATGGGGAAGAGAGCTTGTGGCAAAGTGGGGGTTTCATCCCCATACCAAGGGCAGGCTGTGGGGATAGAGCCCAGCCCAACTGCAGAATGGCAGCCTTGCCTCAGCTCCAAGGTGGCTGAGCATTCCACAAGCCACTGCAAACACTGCAGCACCCAGGGTTCAGCTCCGGCAAGCCCACATGCCAACTAGCAGCAAAGTGACAGGGCTATATAAGTGGGAAGATGTGCAGAAGTTGTAAGACTGCAAATTCAGGCTGATTGGTGAGGTGATATTCCAAAACCACAGGCACAAGCTGCTGCAAATAATGGCAATGGAGAACTTCTCATGGGCTAGATGCTCAGCTCCTGGTGATGCATAATGGGACTGGAAAGCTGCTGTGATGGTTTTGGTGATTTTCCCTGGCATGGGGAAATGTCTTCATTGCTTACATGTTAATGAAGAGAAAGAAAACAACAGAAAGTTTTGGAAGTATTTAACTCTATTCTCTTTTACTCCACTTTTAATTGTTTGGGTTTTGCTTCCCTGAATTATTTAATGTTGCTGTTTCACCAATTTTTTGAACACTGAAGATCTGGGCTATAGACAAAATTATTTTGAAAGGAACAAGATGCAAATTAGGCACTTAATTTTCTTTCCAAAAAAGACCCCTGCACAATCCCTCCAAGATCCCTTTCATTAAAGACCAGAAACAGCCTCTTAACAGGCTTCTCAGCCATTTCACTTTTAAGACTGCTGTTTTCCAATGTAAAATTCTTTAGAGTCTTTTACACCAAAAAAAGTGCCTGTTTCTGGTAGGAAATAGCATCTCATTTGAGTTCTGGAGACTTAAATACCTAAGCATCTGCAGAAAATGTGTGGCAATTACAGCACCTGGCTTTGTCTCACTATTTCTTACATCCATTCTTTGTTAGTATTGGCTGAATTATGGCTTTTCTTGTCACAGCAAAGTCCTGGTGGCTCTGCTGATATGCTGTGAAACCACTGGAGGTTGTGGGCTCCCAGTCAGTGTTCATCATTGTTCCAGAGATGGTGTGAGCTGCAGAGTAAAAGGTCATTCAGAATACTTTTGTTTCTTTTTTTTTCTCTCTGGGACAGGGACTGCTCATCTACACAGCACCCATGTTTTACCTGATGAGAGTCAGAAACATGCTGCTAGAGTGTCTCCAGCTGGAGACCCACTGCTGCCTTTTAAAAATCCTTATTGCACCTCTTGAAAGCAAGAGACGTAGAGCCCTCCACTGCACTGCTCTGCTGTCACAGCACTTAGAGCTGAGTGAGTGTAAAACCCCAAAGCATCTTAGAGTTCAATGCAGTTTCAGAAAAGCCAGTGTATTGCAAGATTAGTTATAGCTCATCTTACCTACTTTAAGAGTCCAATATGATGCCTTTGTTTTCAGCCTCCTATGCTTTGTTGCAGGGTCCACTTTGAGGGGATAGGAATGACTTAAACTGAGATTTATGATAATTTCATATTTTGCTCTCAATTTAAAGAACCATTTAAGCTCAAATTAAGCAAAGCTCCTGCTGTTAGCTCAATCAGCTATGAATGGGACTGTGCAACTGTTACACATCCTTTGAAAGTAATGGAGTAATAGGAGAAAAAAACCCTCTAAGGCTTTCCTTTTGATATAGAAGGATTTTTACTGCAAGAATTTTCGTTTGTTTTTTAAACTTTGATTACTTAAATATTTTCAGAGAAGAAAGTGTATGTGATTCTTAACTGCTCCCAAAACTGGGAAGCTGCTATGCCTTAAGTAGAGAATTAGACTATTGTGTTGTTCTTGAGGATCTGTGTCCTGCTAATCTTCCAGATAAAATGAACTCTGGAGCAGAAGTCATTAATTATGATATCTTAATAATATACACTTCAAAAGAAGTATATACTCTTTCAGATTACAAAAAATCCGGCAGTGAAAGCAAAACGTAATGTGACATGCTGGGGACATCTAGTGGAGGAAAAGTAAAATAGTAAAACATAAGCAAGAGGAACACTGCTATTGGAGAAAAATACAAAATCAGGACTCGCAGAACTGAACAAAGGATTACTCTGTTTAAACCCAAACTAAATTTTCCCAGACAAAATATAAGTGTGTGATGTTTAGGGAGGAACCAACTATGCCTTTGCAGTTGCATTTGAAGAATAAATTAATTTAATTTCATTTTGGAGGTGGGAGTTTATTTCATGGGGTTTTTTTTTCCTATAGTTTCATTTATTTGACAAGTAAGTTGTTTCAGCTTCCCTGCATGCAGTAAAATAAATATAATACTAAACTAAAATAATAGTTTATTAAGTTTGAGGTGCCTGTGTGGAAGATGTTAAAATCGGAATGTACAAATACACTTTTATTGTCAGAATTAAAGCTGTCAATGAAATTGACTTGTACCACTACCATTACCAGCGTTATTACATTTCATGTTTGATATTTTATGTATGACCTTAAACTCAACTTGGTTTTGGAGCTGTGCTGTCACACTAGGGAGAAAAATTCTTACTTTGACTACCCTCACCACTTACGAAGTCACACAGGTGTGAACATGCAGGCTGGTAATATGTCAAATCACTGCTTATGGGAGCAGTTGGAGACTGATTTCAGGAGCCAAAGTAAACCACCTAGTCCTGAGCAAGGCTTCAGACTAGAAAGTGTGGGAGGGCAGATGTTAAGAAATAGTCATAGAATCATAGAATGGTTTGTATTGGAAGGGGTCTTCAAAGATCACGTAGTTCTAGCTCCCCTGCTGCTGACAAGGACATAATGTCGGAGTACAGCTAAATAGAACTCTGCCAAGGTCCCATAGGGAAGTAGGACACCACTGATATATGTTGATTTATATTTTTGTTGTTAAAAGACAGATACATTTTTGGGTCAACAGTTGCAGTGGTTTCAGACAGGGACATTGTGTAGTGCCTCTGTAAAGAAGCAGAGAAGCTTGTGTAAAAAACATCTTAAGGAAGAATTGGGTTACTTTGGATCTGAAACTTGAGAGAACCAGGAAACAGCAGTTCCTCAGAGATATTGTTCAAGCTGTTCTACTCAGTGTATATACTACATTTTTTTTTCTCAGTGCTTCAAGGGATCTTTTGATAAAGGAAATGATGCTATTGCTTTTTATTTTAGCATAGAGGTTTTGAGGTAGTTCTTCACAACAGCAAAATCAACAATTACTGTTAAAGGGGAGAAGTCAAATAAATGTACGTGAGCCCTTAGCCTTCTCTACTGGAGTTACTATAAAAAGCAGTAACCAGGAAGGAAGGTAGGTTAAGAAATAGCTATCTCTAAGCAGAAGTAGAATTTGCTGCCTTAATTCCCTTGAACAGTGGCTGCCTTCTCCCCAGATAAACACCATGCTAATCCTCTCTCCCACAGAATGGACTATACTAGCCAAGTTCTCACCAGTCATGACTACTGTTTTCCAAAAGCTTGTGAGATAAATGTGTGATCATGACTGAAAATGAGGCAGTGTTGTGCCCAAGTGGCCAAGAAGGCCAATGGTATCTTGGTTTGTATCAGAAACGGTGTGACCAGCAGGTCCAGGGAGGTTATTCTGCCCCTGTACTGAGCACTGGTGAGACTGCACCTTGAATACAGTGTTCAGGTCTGGGTCCCTCACTACAAGAAGGATGTTGGGGCTCTGGAGTGAGTCCAGAGAAGAGCAACAAAGCTGGTGAAGGGGCTGGAGAATAAGTCTTATGAGGAGCAGCTGAGAGAACTGGGCTTGTTTAGCCTAGAGAAGAGGAGGCTGAGGGGAGACCTTATTGCTCTCTACAACTACCTGAAAGGAGTAAAAAAATTTTCACAGAAAGGGTCATCAGGCACTGGCACAGGCTGCCCAGGGAGGTGGTTGAGTCACCATCCCTGGAGGTATTTAAAAGAAGGGTAGAGGAGGTGCTCAGGGGCATGGTTTAGCGTTTGATAGGATTGGTTGGACTCAGTGATCTTGGAGGTCTTTTCCAAACTGCTGATTCTATTGTTCTATGATCAGGCACTATGACTATGGAATTCTACTGTAAGATCAGTGAATGAAGTGACATAATATGTATTTAATTGTTTCAAGTACTGAACAGTGATATGCTGTAATTTTATCTGCTGTTTGTATACAGTAACTGTCCTCAGAAATCTTCCCTTCTGCATTCTGCATTTTTTAAGGGCTGAGGGTATAGTAAAATCCTCTTCAGAAGAAGAATCAATAGTGAAGGCCTGACAGTTATTTAAGTCAAGTTTTAAGCTTAAGAGAAATGTAAGATTGCAAAGATTATGCAATATATAGCCAAATCACATAGTATCGAAGTTCTGCCCCTATTCCAGTAAGAACCAGTCCATTACAGTTTCTAGGTAGCTAAATGAGGCAAACTAGTTTTTTGGGGTGTTTTTCAGATGTTCCTCACTGAGGCTGTTCACATTACAGCCTGATGAAACTACATTTGAAGAGGATACAATTTGAACTTAACGGTGTATGCACAGTGGATTAGGGGAAAAAAAGCTTCTTTTAGACCAAATGGCACTAAAAAGTGGGTTTGTGTTGTAGCCAGAGTCCCTTTTGGATCAGCAGACCATTTTAATAGGAGGAGAGTCTGTCCTTACATTAAATCAAAGGGAACAGAAATCAGTCCTGTAAGCAGGTGGTTGTCTCTGGGTGATGACCAAGGTCATATTTTCTATTTCTAGCTCTTACATGAGTTACTGGGGAAACTGCCCATGAAATTGGAGACATTGTAAAGATAGAGGCTAAACAAGCTGTTCAGCCTATAGGCTCCTCTGCTAGTGTTACAGGGACACAATGTTAACAGGTATTTGTGAGAACAGAAAGGCTTAAATTCTCACTCAAGGACTGGTAAGATTTTAAACAAACTGTGCATTCTTCTTTATGGAGGATGCTTATTTAAGTGCTGTTGGCCTCTAAACTTGGTTTCAGCATCTGGTGAACCAACTCATTGAGGAGAAAGAATGTATTTGTCCAGTGGTTGGTGTAGGCAATAAAAACCCCAAACTTTTCTGAACTCATTAATGAGAAAATTCTTTGCATGACACATGGGAGTAGTGACACATAAACATCCAGGTCTCTTAAGTACAGATTTTGAATAAATCTCTAGGAATTTCTGTTTCCCAAGTAGCCTATTCAAATACTTAACTTTCTTCAGCCTTAAAAGGTTTTTATTTGTAGCAAACATTAATTCTTTTAGATTTCATTAAATCTGCGGAGGGCATAAGGAACAACGGATGTCATACTGGCTATATACACCTTTAATTAATTGAAAGAATATTGTCAAGTTTCCTCTAAATGTTTTCTTTTAACTTGGTTTGCATATTTTTCAAATCTCTCAAGTTATTGTTATCTGCTGGGCTGTCTCTCAAAGAAGAGACATATGTTGCGGTGGCCAAAAGTGAACAGCACACTGCAGGTGACACCTCTCATGTCTCGTTGATGATGTGCCTCAAAATGCATCCTGGAATGTCCTTTTGCAATAGTATCACATTTGTGACTTAAATCGAATATCTAACTCACTGAAAGCCCACAGCCTTTTTTTCAGTATTGCTGACAAGTCAGCTTGCCCATTGTATTTATGCATTTGAATGTTCCTTGCTAAGCACTTTGCTTAGCCTCTGTTGAGTTTCATCATGTTGATTTCAAACCATGCCTTTTGTATATTAACATTATTTAAAATCTAAATCTTATACTACTGAGCATTTGCAAACTGTTCCAGTCTGAACTTCTTTGGAAATGTTAAAAAAATCTCTAGTCAGTCATCCGTGTCACTGAGGAACACACTGAATGCAGCCTACAATGAACGTCTGCAGGCTGTCGCTTGGTATCTTCTAACAGTTAGACAGAAAATTTTTGATAACTACTTTGAGAGTGCTTTCTTTTTCCTAGGTAGTCACAAACCTATTTAGTGATGTTCCTATGTACTCTATATTTGTGTATTTTGCTATCAAGGGTGATATTTAAAACAGTGTCAGTAGCCTTACTAAGTGCAGTGTGTATTGAGTATCTGATCAAATCTCACCCTTTGTGAGTGCTGAAGCAAAGGTAACATTAACATTTCAGCCTTTTCTATCTGCTGTTCTCTTTTCTTCCTTCTTAAGAAATACGCATGCTTATCCTTGTCATATTCCCATTTCTAAAGTATTTTTCTTGTTACATTTTATGTGAAACTCATAGTCACTTTGATCTGTGCTGCATCTTATTCTTTTATAGTCCTTTTTAGATCTATAACTGTAGGTCCTTGTTCCTGCTTTTGTATTTATATTTATATTTTCCTGCTTTCCTTTTCCTGGCCCTTAAAGAGCTTTTGATGGAGCCATATTGGTCTCTTACTATGCTCAGTATGTTTTCTTTGCATCATGACAGTCTGCCATTGTATCTTTAATGTAGTCCCTTTCAGTGACTGCAAACTCTCCTGCAGTCCTTTTTTTCCTTAGAATATCTTCCCAAGAGACCCTACCTTCCAGTTCCCTCAGTTTGATGAAGTCTGCTTTTTTGAACTCCATTGTCCTTATTCTGCTGCTCTTATTCCTCCCTTTCTTTAGATTTGTGAACTCTATAGTTTTGTAATCACTTTCACCAAAATTACCTTCTACCTTCAGCTTCTCAAGCAGATCCTCCCTATTAGTCAGAATCAGTTCTAAAACAGCTATAAGCTTCTTAGTACCTTCTTCCGTCTTAAGAGAAAGTTGTCCTAAACTTTTCCTGAAAGCCTACTGGACTCTCTTCATCTTGACATTATTTTCTAGCACATATCTGTGTATGATTCAAGTCTCCTATTACTACAGGTAAGAGCTCCTCTTGGGTGCTTGTATTAGTTGCAAAAGAAAAAAAAAGTAAAGCCCACCTGAAAAAGCACCAAACCCCACACTTCTATGTTGTTTTCATGAGGTTATTTCTAGCAGGTCCCTATTTTGACATTGCCTTTATTTTTTTACTTTTTACCTTTTCCTTGAGATGCTCAATGCACCTCTCACCTCTTCTGGCAATTGAGTGAGGATCTGCATTTTTGATGTATAGTATGGTATGTTCTTTTTCTGCAGAGCCTATCTTTCACAAAGTATACTCCTTCATCCCAGCAGTTTAAGGAAGTAGCATGGAAACACGACTGTTACACAGCAGTCATAGACAGCAGCGTAGTCCAGTTGGGAGTGCTTCTGTCTCATATTCAATAGCTACCTTAGTTCTAGGGAATCAGAGGACTTCAGAAGCTTCCTCAGTTTTGTCATAACCTTATTTATAATTCTTTCATCTGAATAAAGGTTTTAACAAATTTGAGGCTTGGTAAAGTTGGAAAATTAGTTTGTTGAGCAAAACAACAATAATAATTTACACCATTCACAACAGTGGTGATAATTCTTACCTTAAATCTAGTGCAAGCTGGTATTAACTGGCTAGAAGATCATGTAATAAACTAATGTTGTAATGCAAACACCGCATCCTAGGGGAGGAAGACAGGGTAATTTTCCAGATGAATAGGATAGATTTTTTTTTCTTTTCAGAATTACAGCCTCCTCCTGCTGTAGTAGACTCTTTAGCTTTGAGTATATTTATTTGGAAAGCTACTGAAATCTTCATAAAATTTATGTATCTCTCTAACCTAGTAGTGGTTATTTGGATTACCTGGGTTATGAACAAGCCACACCAGTCCACTGACATCATCCTTCCCAAGAGTGAAAGAGTTTTTTATGTTTTCATGATGGAAATACAGCCTCTCCCTATTTCGTAAATATTTTTAAGCCAAACAGCAAGTGGTGCCAGCTACAGGGATCCCTTTGGATTATTCCATGATTGTGGAAACTCATTCAGGACATTTATCATTGTCTCAGAAGTTGTCACTGGTGTCTTTGATTCACCTGCACTGAAAAAAACACAGAATGACTGAATGGTTGAAGTTGGAGGACCTCTGGGTACCACCTAGTCCACTTCCCCCTCTCAAAAATGGATCAGCTGCATCACATTGCCTATGGCCATGTCCAGTTGGCTTTTGAATATCTCCAAGGACAGTGACTCCACAACCTCCCAAGGCAACCCTCTCTAGTGTCTGAAAAATGAAGAAAAAGGTTTGTGTTTAATTGGGTTTTCCTGTATTTCAGCTTGTGCTCACAGTCTCCTAGGCCTGTTCCTAGACACAAATAAGAAGAGTCTGGCTCTATGTTTGCTACTGTCTTCCATCAGACATTTAGTCTCCAGACTGACCAGCCTCAGGCTTCTCAGCCTCTTCATATAGCTTTTATCCTCCAAGCCCTTCATCACCTTCATGGTCTTCTGTTGCATTCCCTCCAGTATGACTGTGTATTTCTTGCACTGAGAAGCCTAAGACTAGACCCAGTGGTCCAGCTGTAAACACTGACAGTGCTGAGGAGATCACACCCTTGACTTGAAGACAGTGTAATGCTGTTCCTAATGCAGTACAGGAGAGACTATTAGCTTTCCTCTGTATAAGTGCTCATTGCTGCTTCATTGTCCACCAGGACAATGCCTGTAAGGCATTCTCTGCAAAGCTCCTTTCCCTTCAGTCATACTCCAATGTTTACTAGCAGATGAAGATTTTATCTGCAGGGCTATTTACCTTTACTTTAATTTCTTGAGATTCTCATTGAACCATTTATCCAGGTTACCATGGTCCTTCTGAAAGGTAGGTGTCTCAGACACTCCTCTCAGTTTATTATTTTGTTCAGTCTTGCTAAGGGTGCAGTCTGTCCCATCATCTAGGTCATTAAGGAAGATGTTAAACCATATCGGACCAAGTATTGATAACTAAAAACTGGTTTCCAGCTGGACTTTGTGCCACTTTGAGTCCAGCATTTCAGACAGTTTTTAGTCTACCTCACTGTGCACTTGTTTAGTCTGAACTTTTGTCTATGAGTATGCTATGGCAGACGCTTTTGAAAGCCTTACTGAAGTAGAGACAGGCATCCGCTGTTTTCCCCTTCCTTGTCCACCAAGGTAATCATATCACTGCAGAAGGCTATTGGGTTGGTAGATATAATTGCCCCTCTATAAATCCACGATGACTACTCCCATTCACATTCCTATGCTTGATTTCTTTGTAAATGGCTTCCAGAAGGATTTACTTCACCAGCTTCACTGTGACTGAAATGGGGCTGACTGGTCTGTTTTTCCCTGGATCCTCCTTCTCACCCTACTTAAAGGTAGTAGTGACGTTTTATTTCTTTCAGAAAAGATCATAGATAATCAAGAGAGGCCTCACACTGACATGCTATTATGTCTCTTGCACTTATTTACGTCTGGTTTTAAAGTAATCCCTAATCTGATTCTTCTCAAACAAGGATAAGTCTTGTTCATCCAGAAAAATAGCATAATAAGAATTGCCAGGGTGCAATGAGTTAACCAGCCTAATGTTATACAGCCCATTTTTAGTAGATGTGTCCACAAAACTATATTGTTTACTGCTGCCTGAAGTTTAAAAAGCAAACAGAAGTACCCCACCAATAATCCAGTTCTATGACTTTTCTCTTGCTTATGAAAAATGTGAAATGAGACAAAGTCACATGCATAAATTATATCTTCTAACAAAGCTTGTTGTTTCATATAAAGATAGGAACAGTCATATTATGATATGAGATTGTCTCATGAGGAATATGGTAGAAGAAAGTTATATCCATTCAGTACATGGTTGAATAAAATATTTTTTATGTAGGAATACAGAACAAGACATTTTGACAAGAGAGTACTCAAAGACGATTCACTGATATTTACATGTTAACAGGATATTTTAAAATAAATAAGGATGTAGTGCAAATTATTCTGCCTACTTATCTGGAACACTTAAATAATATTTGGTATCTACATGTCTGTTCCTCTTAGAATACAAGGTAGTAAGTTTACCTACAAATTCAAGATGATTTGGATTTGGAAAACTTATACCAAGGGTTATGCAAGAATTAGCTGACAACTTTTTTTTTTTTTTAAACTGTATGCTTCTGAGAGACAATCTGTGGCCCAAGAAAACAGAACAAAATTTCAGGAAGAAACTTCTTGATTGGAACATCATGTCCTATGTCCATTAATTTCTTTGCTTTGTAGAATATACAGCAGCAGCCAGGAATGGTTAACTGACTCTGTCTTAATTTCCTCCAGATAATGGAGGGGTTCATACTTCTGGAAAATATCCAGCGCAGTATTACACAAAGAAGTGAGCTACTTCCTTAGCCTCAGTCCTCTTACCTGCTTCTGCAGGTGTATATCAGTAGCTGGGAGCCATGGATACAGGGAATGCTGTTTCTGTCTCATTGCAATCCTTTTCTTCATTCCCAGACCTCATGGCTACCCTGAACAGTCTGGACTATGGAGTCCTGGAAACATAGATAGCCAGGATAGGAGAGTGAGAATGAAGATTTATAGCAAACTTCCCTCAAGAAGGGTGAATATCTTGTCAGATGCCCAAAACCTGGACAGGGGTTCTGCTAAGGCACAGGGTGGCCCCTACCAGAGCTGTGCCCACAGAAGGCACTGGAATACAGGGGAACATTCTTCTGGATGAGAAATTTCCCACCTTGCTGCTAAGTCTGGGCTCCAGAGTCAGAACACTCATCTTTTCTCCCTTTAAAAGGCAAAATTTAGTACTTTATCTCCAAGAGGTCCCTCTGCACCCTCTCCCAGTAGAAAAGCCTGAGAGAGGGTAAAAGAAGTGCTGACTTCATTACTTGGACCAAAAGAAATGGGAGCCGAATCAGGCCGTCTGTGGGTTTAGATAGGTTTGGATTTACATAATGATTACTGATTAAAATGTATTAATTGAAAATAAAAGTAATAATTCTATATTTTTTTAATTCAGTAGCTGTCTGAAAAAAACCCGCATTCAGTTATAATGCAAATATGGCAAACCATATAGCCTTTATTTATAGGTATATGCATTATGTATTAAAAGCTAATGCCCTTACAGTACCTTTTAACAATTTGCATATACTGAATCCACTGTCTAGCACAAAAAAAAAAAGACTTGCATAATGAATCACACACATACTGAAAAGAAAGAATGCAAAATAAACATATCAACTAGCTGAACACTAATTACATATAAGCAAAATCTGGAGACACTCAGTATGCAGAACCAATCAGTTATTACAGTGAACACCTATAACCAATTTCCTCCAGGAAGAATTTTCCATTAGCTTTAGTGAATTTATACCCGTTATAGAAAGGTTACAGCTAAATAAATATTATTTTAATTTAATTGGATTAAAAATTAGAAATGCAAATTCTGGTGCACCATGTCTCTAAGTCCTTGTCTCCCTTTTTATGGTAATACCCTTCTAATGGTTTAAGCCTATGAAGAAAAAACACTGAAGATTTTAACTAGCAGCTTTGCAGGGGGGCAGAAAGGAGCAAAGAAGATTTAGTGGTGAAAAGAGCAAATAAATAGGTGCTCCAAGATTAAAAAGAGGGTAGAAGTGCATGCTGAGCTGTTGAAAGACCTCTCTGTGTTTAAAGAAAAATATTGTTTGGTTCTTTCACCAGTGCATGATCAAAATAAGAGGTACAAATTAGTTCATGGCTGCTGAAGCTACAAAACATCATGCAGAGAGCTGTCTTTGGGAACGTTTTAATGAGCAGAAGAGGTCATCAGACTGTGACATTGCTTTTCAGAATTCTTCAAGAACAACACAGACTTCCTGTTCCAAATGTGGTAAAGAATAAAACAACCTTAGTAGTAATCGTACAACTTTTGAACCGTGTTCCTTGGAAATACTGTACCGTGCTCATTTTGTAGCTTTAGTTAGCTATCTCAAAGGAACTCTTCCATATTTTCCATGTGCCCTTATTTCAAAAGTACAGTGAAATGGTAGCGCTTCAACAAGGATTATATTTATAAAATAAAGTTTTATTCAGTCTTCTAAAGAGATTTTAATGTTTTCATTGCTCTAGGTGAAATGGTACACTGTGGCTCTGTTCATTAACATTTAGCATCAGTGCAAAAATCAAGGATTACCACATACAGTGTGAAAGGACATCCAAAATGACTTTGAAATTAAATTCACTACAATCTTAGTTTTGCAGCATTTCAAACATGATTTTAAAATGTATAAGTTAAGTTAATGGCATTCCAGGTCAAATATCCCCAGCCCAATAACAAGTCCCACATAGAATATCATTATTTAAATTTGTGGCATGCTGTATGTGCTGACTAGGATTGAAGAAGTCCAATGTAAATTTAATAAATAAGATGTACACTACAGCTCAGTTATTGGGGAAAAAAAAGCTTCTTTGAGGCTATTTAGAGAGACTATTAACATAGTGCAGATACTGGTAAATCAAATAATAATTCAAAGTTATGAGTGTCATTAGTAGTGATCTCATAACCGGAATGGCTTCAGGATTGCCAATAATTATAAAAATGCCAATAACTAGCAATTGACAGTGGTTTTTACTGCTAATAAACAATTGTTCTGTGAAAGAAATATGTATTAAAACCATTATTTCTAAACATCTTTTTTTTCAGAAGTTTTTAACAGTAAGCAAGAATACAAATGTATGCCAAATAACATTAATGAATCAAGTTCTGTATTTAATAATTTGGCTAAAATTTACTTACTTATCAAAAGATAAAATAGAAATAGCTGTATTACAAACCGTTTCATTTTTAGAATAGTTGTAACAAAAATTCATTTGGAGAAGCCTTAGCAACAAAAGCTGGTGTAGAAGGAATTCTGCTCATGCCATAGAAATTCTGTTATAATTCTTCCCTTTTATATTTTTTAAATTATAACCACTATGATAAGGGAGGAAAGGATAACATAAACCATACTATATGTTGCCTGTCTCTTCCTTTTTCACCAAATAGAGGGAGGCAATTTATTTGGCAACTGTCTTCTGTAACTAGAAAGGAAATCTCTCTCATAGTGGTTTTATTCAACCTTTTTTCAGGTGTAAAGAGCACTGGTAACTGTCTGCCATCTGAAGTATGTAATTCTAATCTGAATATTGAAAGTCTGTAATGGAAACATATACATATTTTATACATATTTGATTATGAAGACATTACTTCACTGACAAATACACTTTAGCAATAAATATTAATTTTTGTGCCATTAATCTTATAAAAATACTAATGATTACCAGGTCATTGCATCCTACAACATTCTCCCACATATCAGTTTACTTAAGCATTTGCACTGATTTCATTTTCTGTGGCATAGTTTATTTTCTCTTTTGCATGGAGCACTAAATAGGCATTTGGAAATATTTTAGTTGTCTGTTTCACCTCTAAAAAAAATCCCGATGCAAATTTTTCCCACAAAGACTAACAAGTTTATTAGTTTTCAGTTTAAACCTTTAATCCTGTTTGAATGGATTGATGTCTTTTTCCTTGATTCACCAGATTCTTCTGTCAGTGATTAGGGCCTGGGAGTTTGGGCTAATCTGAGATTTCTCCTCTTCTTATGTTGTCATTCTAGTGCCCATTATTCTTCTCTTTTTTTTTTCCTTTCCAAGAATACCACTGTATTCTATTCAATAACCATTGCTTGCTGAAAGAAGATGTTTTAGATAGCCAATTAGCTGTTATGCATAGAGTTTTTAGCCAGCATGGTAGCAGTATTTGTTACAGGACTGTAAGCAAAGCATTGAAAAGTAAATGTTAAAAAAAGGGAGAGGAAGGAAAAGAAGATTCTGAAATTCTGAATTTTCCTTTCAATTACCCCAAAGTACATCTACAGGCAGTAATGACAAGTGTAAGTTTTGTGAATCAACATGATAGGAGAAAAGAATCTTTGATTCAGTGGATAAGCTGTGATGTAGAAATCCTGGAGCAGTTTTACTAGTAAGTATGCTTTTATAATTAAAGTATCAATGATATTCTCTCTAATGCAAAGGTGTAGCACTTTGATAGCAAATGTTGGCAGATCTTGGAAACTTTTATGTAACTGTCATAAAACAAGACACTACACAATGTTCCTGAATTAAATGCCATTAAACCCAGCAAATAATTTTACTGACTGCAACAGATTTTTACTGGTGTAAACAAAATAAAAAAAAAAAAAGATCCTCAATACATCAAGATGTGACTTTTGAAAACCCCACTAATTAATGTCTGTCATAAAATATATGAGTATAATCTAGGAAGAAAAATGTGTATGTGTGTTTGCTGTAATCAGATTTTAAACTAGCAGTCATTTTTGTTTTGAGGAAAGCAAACAAGCACAATCCATAACAATATCCAAAATCATTATTTTATTTTTTAAATTAACATAAAGCAATGTTTGTCATTAATAACAAAAAGATGCCCGTAAAATAGCATGATACATACACTAAAATATCTATGAGATCATATGCGTATCATGAACCTGCATGTACCTAGCATTATATATTATTATTAATTGATTATTAACTTTTAGTAATGTTAGTGATTTGTTATCTATTAAGTTTGCAGTCCTCATGCATATAGTCTATCTTTTTAATTGAAATGTACAAACTGTAGTCTGTTTTCAGACTTTCTTCAAAGATATTTGATATTCTTTCATTTGACGAGTGACTTAAAATGTGCTTTCATATGTATTTTGCTTAGAAGTTTTAAAGATATTTTCTAAAATTCATATCTTTGTATAATTCTTCTGAAATTTTATCAAATACCAATTGTGCGGAAAATCGTTGCATCAATATTATTTTTCTTTATGTAATTCAGTTTTGATTTGCAGTGTGATTTTTTTTTTTAGTAAACAGAAGTCTACAATATTTTTGAAAGAGACTTTCATGCCACATTGTTCAAAGTATTACAGTAAGCTTTGGAAAGGAAAAGCAATCCCTATAATAAAAAAGCTTTTCTGGGAACATTCAATTCTAGAACATGAACTTTTAAATCCAGCATTTTCTATGAAGTTGGCACTCTGAGTATCTTTAGGTATTAAAGGAAATGTCTGTTGGTACAAAAGTAACTGCATATGTATTTTAATATTTCTAGGTTAAATCCAGTATTCACTACATCTTGATAAATTTTAACTTGATGAAAAGCCATTCCATTGAACTACCTCTGAGCGACACCAGCAAGCAGATGTATGCATCTATGTATATTATTGTGCACTGCATAAAATTATATACAGTGTTATTAGGCTATGTATTCTTTATGAACTTGTTAGGACTTGTGAAAGGTATTTTATGAATGTCAGTGAGAGATAGAGGACAGTCCAGGTGCTGTATGCTGCCATGGAAGTGATTTAGCAAATGGCTACTTTGTGTTAAGAAAGTACCAGTGTCACCAAACAGAGCTGTGAGATGTTATGCATTGCTGAATTATTGTTTGGATGAACATAAACCTTGGATTGGGTTTTACTGCAGTTGCCACAGATAAGATGATAATTTTAGCAGGAGAAGAAAAGTTGAGCCCTATACCCTAACCGAAGTCCTAAATCATAGCATTCTGTGAAGGGAGAATCCTAAATCATAGCATTCTGTAAAAGATAGAAGTTGTAATTAATACAGAATAAGTTTTAAGACATCAGTAACTGGTGTTTCTTTACTTCTGCTTATTTTACATGTATATATTTAATCCTGGATATTTATTTGTAGTAGAACAGTGTATGTGTAATCAATCGCTTATTTAGGTCCAGGGTTTCTAGAATACCAAGGTAGGAGCTCTGATCTCCCTTTCCATGAGCAGAGAACAGCTGGGTGGTGTTTAGTCTTCTCTTGAGAGTAATTTGACTTGGCCTCAGGACCCTCTGTGCATTCCTTCTAGCAGCCCTGGAGGTTCATGCTCAAAGACTGAGAGGTGAAAAAGAATAGGAGAAAATCTTTCAGAAATCTAACAGAAACAACCTAATAGACAGTCAAAGTGCAGTGAGGAAAGGGCAGCACAGTGCTTGAAGGGGCCCTAATACACAAAGGTAAATGGCCTTCTAGTCTGTTGTGAGATCTAGCAATTTAGAAGGCCAAACCTCCATTTTCTGGGAGTCATGGGAAAATAAACTGTAACCCAGAAGACGAAGAAGGAAACTCTGAGCAAAAAGTATTGGCCTGTTATCCCTGTCAGTCCAGCACAGAAGGGATAGTACTCAGGGTGAATGATAAGAGAGAAGATATAGACCCAGAGGGAGGGCATGTAGAGAGACATATAAAGAATGTACAAGATCCTTGTAACTGCTGTTATTAGTCTGATGCTGCCAATTTCATACTCAAACTGGTAGCTTAAATACAGTAACTATGCATCAATGATGACGTTTATTAAAGCCTCATCACTAAGATTTAAAATCCTGACCATAGGACTCATTTCAATGGTTATAATTATGGGTAGGCAGAGGCTTTCATCCTCTTGTGTAGCACTTAGAGTTTTACTCCATGACTGATATCTCACAAGTTAAGTGAGAAGTTCTGCCTGGTGCCATGCACACACCATGTCAGTGTCACACAGTATGAGAAGTTAGGTCACATTTGCTTATATTTTTCTTCCAAAATACTGCAAGAGATTTGTCCTACCTATATCAAATAAAAGTTTCAGACATTTTTCTGTTTCTCTTTTTCTCATACTTGTGCATATCCTAGTTTCAAATCTAGGATATGTGCCCTGCATGTAAAACCTTGTTCACTTTCTAAGCTTTGAATATGGGTAATGAGAAACTGTGTATAGTAGCCACAATCCCTAAGCCTTTTCAGCTACCTGGGGAGACACTTTTCTATTCATATGTCATGACTCTTCAGAGTGGAGAAGGCAAAAATGAAGCATCTATAACAAGAGGTGGGTAAAAACATCAGGTTTTTTTTGTTCCTCTAAAGCAGTTTTCTCTGTTCACAAAATGGTATTTATAATCTTGTCCAGGTTAAAGTTTGATAGTTTTTACAGTTGTTATAACTTTTTCGACAGGAAGCTGAAAAACTTCATGTATAATTTTCAGAACATCGTAGATCAAAGTAGAACTATGAGAGACCACAAGCCCTGAGAAAGGAGCTCTGGATGCAGGAAGTATATATTAGCATTTGATCCATACCATAACTCACCACTGAGTCTATCCATCTGCCTCTCTCATCATGCCAGCATCTACTATAAGTGAAAAGATTTCTCAAGCAAGGAAGAAAGATGTCACAAATAAATACATTTCCCAAGAAAGGGCACCCTTAGAATATGATATTTTGTTCAATGACTGATTGTTGTGTTAGAATAAGAATTGTCCTGAAACATACAGGAGGAAATATTTGGGTTGCACTAAAAGTTATTTTAAAATGTCTGCGTACTCTGGTGAACCTGATAGAAACTCCTACTTTTCGGATTGTCAAAATTTTTTAACCACATGGTTCTTTCTGGACTACTAACTATTTATGTGGAAGTGTATCATTCCTGGATGTGGCCCCTGGAAAATTTCTATGTGCTTGTGAAAATTTCTGTAGAAATAGCACCATCATTTCTGAGAGAAAGGTTATGTAAAAAATCCATAAGGCTAGTGTTAAAATCTCTTACAGCTCTCTGTTTGAAAAGCTGTAGCACTACCATGAGGTTGAGATGGTACTTTACAATTGCCTGACAGGCTATTGGGGATCAGAAGACTCTTATATATGTGAAAAACCCATAATAGTAATAGTAATCTGAAATTATTACATTCAGTAGTTGCAGATTGCACATAATCTCTTGATATTTGTTAAACCATAGCAACAAAAATTTTGCATCTCTTTGAGCGTTACGTCTTTGAGCGTTACTCCAAGGTAAGTGACCACTTTTGTGCAGCTGGTCTTTTGCCTGTTGGGAGGTCACAAAAAAAGGATCAAAGAGGTGCTTCAGCTTCATTTCCAGGGCTCCTCTTTGTACAGAGACAGGGAGAAGGGGGAAAGCACAAAGATAGGAAAGTCAGCTATTGAAAAGCTGGAAAATGTCAGAAACTTAAAATTGGCCAGTAGGTATTCATATTGTGTAGCTTAGGCTGTCTGCTGGAGGAATTTTTATGCTATTCATCTTACTTAATATGTAGCAACTGTGCTTCTGGTAACAGATGACTGCACACCTTGTTACAGATTTCTCAGGAAAAAACAAAGAATGACAGGATTCTGCCTTGTTCTGCTACTTGAGTGCTGTGTTTGGTACTGGGCCCCTCATCACAAGAAGGATGTTGAGACTCTGGAGCGAGTCCAGAAAGGAGCAGCGAGGCTGGTAAAGAGGCTGGAGAACAGGCCTTATGAGGAGCGGCTGAGAGAGCTGGGGTTGTTTAGCCTGAAGAAGAGGAGGCTGAGGGGCGACCTTATTGCTCTCTACAACTACCTGAAAGGAGGTTGTAGAGAGGAGGGAGCTGGCCTCTTCTTCCAAATGACTGGGGACAAGACAATAGGCAATGGCCTCAAGCTCTGCCTCGGGAGGTTCAGGTTTGACATAAGGAAAAAAATTTTCACAGAAAGGGTCATTGGGCATTGGAACAGGCTACCCAGGGAGGTGGTTGATTCACCTTCCCTGGAGGTGTTTAAGGCGCAGGTGGATGAGGTGCTGAGGGGCATGGTTTAGTGCTTAATAGGAATGGTTGGACTCGATGATCCAGTGGGTCTCTTCCAACATCGTTATTCTATGATTCTATGAATTTCTGTGGTTGGCTACTGCCAGGCTAGCCCATGGTCTAGAGCATACTGACCTGTTATTTTTTTTCCGATGCAAATATCACTCCTTAAGTATTAGAGTGCAAAGCCTTTCTGGGACATCATTGCACAACCATTTGTGTCATTGGCAGGTTTTATGATCTGTATATGTCCCAGAATTTAATATTGAGTTTTGAATATTTTACTTCCTCTTCCCTTCCTCCAGCAGTATTTGACATTAAAAAGTTTAATACTTCTTGTAAAAATACAGCCATACATATTCATCAGAAATGCTAAATCAAAGAGTTACATCCTTAATTTCTGTACTCTAGATTGTTGATGATTTTTTTTCCTTTCTTCAAATAGCCCTGAAGAACCCCTTCCTGAGGGCTGAACTGCCCAGCACAGCAGGATCATCTTGCCCCTGGCAACCCTCCTACAGAGGAGTTACCATTGTGCTGGTAGTTACCAGATCATTTGGTTTTGTCTCTGTGGACTGGAAAACTAAATATCAGCATATAAACAGGTTCCTTCCAAGTTGAGAAGAATCTTTTCAAATCAAACTGCACATTCATTGTCATATCCAAACTGGTAATTTCCAACAGCTATAATATTTTTTAGAGATGCCTATACCTAATTCAGAGTCTCTAATATTTTCATTAACAAAATTGACAGTATTCATCAGCACTTGAATATGTTAATTGCCCACGTGCTGTCATCATTTACACTTTTAATGCTATAAGGTTTCTCTGTTATTGACTGTGAACTGATATATGTGCTATGTTCTCCTTTCCACATTCAGCCTAAGCTGCCACATCTTTGTCTCTACATGGCTGGGGAAAGCCAGTAAAATTCCCTGGAGGCTACTCTGCAGGTTCAAATACACACAAGAACTAATGCCTTTAAACATTATTTTAAAAAGAAAGTTTATGGAAACCTGCTATGTGTTGTAACATGTTATTACTTGTGAGCTGCTTTTGTTGTTTCATGCTACCTCTTCCTCACATGCTGTCTCCTTTGGTTTATGCTGCTACTACATGTCATTAATGGAGACATGCAGTAGTTATGACAGGAGGACAAAGAAAGATTTCAGTAAAGTTATTAAGTTCTGGTGGGAATGGACCCCATCATCCTCAGTATAAAAAGACACTTGTATCACAAAAAAAAAAAATTCTGTAAGCATTTAAAGATGTCCTCTTGAGCTCTAATGCCTACTAGTCTTCTGATGTGTTTACTGTTTGTTTCTAACCATTAATGCCACAAGTCAAGAAACTAATGGTGGTGCACCTGTGTAACAATTTTTCAGGTGTTTGAAAGCTATGTCAAAGCCACTTCTCTTTTTGTGACACAGAGAACGAGGGAGCTGAATGGCTCTACATGTTCTAAGGATCTACAGGTCTGAAAAAGGTTAATTCTGGAAGAGAAGCCAAGTGATCCTTGTGGTCACATAAAAAATTTGATGAAATTAATGGCATCTGGGTGCCAGAAGGATTTTCAGTAGCTATAAGAATATATGAATACCTTTTGTAAGGCTAGAACTGTTCTGGATCAGTGGGGCCTCATAGAGTTGGCTGATTGTTGCAGCTCTTGATGATGTGTGCTGCCTGGGAAACAACCCCACCTCCACAGAGGTGCTCTTCTCTGTTTCCTCAGAATGTAATAAGCAGCAATAGTGAATCACATCAGACTTCTTTCTGGCTCAGTACCCAGCCATAAGCAGTCAGAAGTAGTAGAAGCCTAGATAAGAGTCAAAGGACATCTCCAAAACAACCATACTCCTCTGGAAAAATCAAGCAATCTGTGGCTCAGGTAATTCTTGACGCAGAGGTTTGATATCTTTGTAATTTATAGTCCTTGATGGTTTTTTTCATTTGTTAGCCCAGTGACTTTTCAAACCTCTCTAGCTTTTCTTTCTACGTAATTCTTTGACATAAAGTACCACAGTTTAGACATAAGTGATTTTTTTTTCTGGGGTTTTCCTGTGACCACGTACATGAAAATCCTACTTTATAACAAGTGAGAAGTAGGAAGTCTTTTCCTTTCATGTTCTTCCCTCCATGTATGTTTTACATGACTTTTCCAAGGTATCTTTTCTCTAGGATAGATAATTCTGTCTCTTTACTTTATCCTCATGAAAAAGTCATGGCACACCTTCAAGCACCTTTGTTGTCCTTTTCAGCACTTTCCAATTTCTATACTGCTTTCATGCAGATAGAAAAGAAGGACACAATATTGGAGGTATGGGTACACTGAATTTAATCCACGCTATTAACTTGTTTTCTGTGGTTTGTTTCTAATATTGTGTCTGCTAGATTGACCAACACTGAACATTGGACTAGCCATGTTAAAGAACTGTCTTTTTAACTTCACTAGAATTTCCTAAGTGGTGAAAACTAGTTCCATAAGAGTCTCTGCCACTAGTGTATATAGTTAGAAATGTGTTTCCCCAAGTACATCACATAATTTTTTGCCGACAGCAATTTTCATTTGCCATTTTTTAACAGTTCAGTCAGTGTCATGAAACCCTTCAGTTATACTATGCTGAATAAACAGCAGATTTGACTGCTTTCCTTTCCACAGGTTTTAGAGACTATTTCTGAACACCTGGAAAATGCAGTGATACCTCTAGGATTTTGCTCATGCTAGTCATTGAGAAAACTGACCATTTATTCTAATTTTTTGCTTCCTGTTTTCTGACTGATTTTAATCCTGGCAAAGAGCTCTCTTATTCTTTGCTTTAGTCCCCTGTAGACACCTTTAGTGAGAGAACATTCTAAAAACCTTTTGGAAGTCCCAATAAATTGTGCAGTCTGCTTCCATTTTTTCTACATACTCAGTGACTGCCACAAAGTAATTTAAGAGATTTGTAAGGAGGGCTTTGGTTTTTTATTCAGCAAAAACCTCATCAACCTATCTCCTTGTATTGTTGCAGGTATTGTGTGTGTCCAATAGTCTCTCCTGTTTATTACTCTAGCAGTTTGTCTGGCATGAATATTAGATCCATATGTGTAATGAGTCTGAGATAGAGCTAACACATACCTTTGTCACAGATGAAGCTGGCAGCAGATCATAGGGCTTTCTCCTCACCTTCAGAAAGCAGCAAGATAGGCCAGCTTCATGCACAGATGCTTCTATGTCTGTAGGTCATCAGCTGGAAACTTACTGATGTTGCCCTTGCTCTACGTCTTTTTACCCTTATGACTTCATCTGGACACTTCTACATGAGGTCAGCATTGCACACATACTTAATGTTAGTGTAGGCAGTAATATTTAGCTGCCCCATTCACAAACTGTTAGGCTAACATCCAATGTATTTGAACACACTGCAGATGCAGGGTGGAGATAGGAAGCTCTATAGTCACAACAGACCATGGTATAACAGACCTCTATAAACAGTAGTTGCTGTCCTGTCTCAACACCTCTGGCCTTCATAAAAAGAAACCCTAATTGTCATCAGAGTATTGAATTTTCCTGAACACTTTCAAATGAAATAATTTTCTTTAGTTCTAGGCTATTTCTAATGCTGTCAGTTGTTAGAGAAAGACTGGAAACAGAATAGATAGGTAGCAATGAAGGTCTTGATAGGAGCTTTTCTTCAAAGACTTGTTTCTATGTGAATGATAATCGAGAAAAAAAAGTTTGTGCATGAAATCCTGCTACTGCCTCACCTTTGAGACCTGCATTTTCAAAAAGTTGATGGCAGGGGACTGTACATTTTCTTTTGCTGCTACTCCAGCCTGATCCCTCTACAGTAGTGACCTCTACACTTATTTTGCCTTTCAATGTCTTAAAATTTAGTTTTCTGTACCATCATTCACAGTGAACCCTGAGAAGAAGATACATATATATTTATAACAATAAAAGAGAAAGAATTTCTTGTCTATTATGGGCTTGTGATATTTTATTAGCCAAGTCTACATTCACCCTCACCCTCACAGGTCTCCCTGTGGTAGCTCTGAGCTCTGCTGATCTCATAGACAAATGATGGAAGCATCTGACTTAGAGCCTTTTAGAATCAAAGAAGATTGAGAGGGAAAAGACCTGCTAGGTCATTTTGTCCATCCCCTGCCAATACAGGATCATGACCTACTGTACAATAACTTCACTAATGTTTTGCCAAGTCTCAATTTAAGTGAATCGAATGATGGGGATTAGACCACTTTCTTTGGGACAATATATCCCTGTTGCTTCTCTGTGAAGAATTGTTATGATACTCTAGTTAATATTCTTAATACCACTGTAATTACAAGGATAATTTGTTTCCCTCTTGTAATAATTGTTTCTTTCTTGCAATTCATACTTTTTGTATACATCATGTTAAAAGCACTGCTTTCGTCAGGTAATTCTTTCCAGCTTTCTTTACAACTCAGCTCCTAAGTCCCTTATCAATGTTTGCTGTTTATCTTCATTTTTCTTCCATTTTACTCATCTTTCTTGTATAGGCTGCTCAAAAAGGTATATATTGCTCGTTATATTCTTCTAGACTTGATTCTCAGGTGTGAAAGTTCTACAGCAAGGCTTTTGCCTGAGTCATAATGTAGTGCATTTGGGTACATAATTCCAAATCTCTTGTCTGTCCTCCTTTATAGCTTAATGCAACTCTCTGACCAGTTCTCTTATTGCACCAATACACATTTTATACATTGATAAAATTCTATTTTAGTGAATCATCTTTCCCATTCTCAAGTAAGACTGCTTATTCATTATCTTAAACAGTTAGTATTCATCCTACTTATTTCCCCATGCCCTTTTGAAAAAAAAGTGTAAAACTTTTTTTTGCAGAATTTCTGTATTGCAAAATGGAAATAATAGTACTAAACATTAAGCCAGATTTTAAATTAAATAAACTGTATTGAATTCTTAAAAATCAATTTAATCTTTACTGGAGCCAGAGACTAAATTGCTATCAACGGAAATACATATTTACTGCTTGGCGTTGCTAAAGATCAGAGTTAAGGTTCTTTGGATAGACCAAATGGATATTTTGAAACCAGAACATAATTAACTTCCACTTAAAAATAACCTTAGTTCAAAATTCTTTTGAGGTTCTTTTAGTCTTAAACAACTCATATACACTTGTAGTTTTAACTTGACTTTCAATCTGTCTTGTTTCCATTGGACTCCTTTGACTTGTTGGTTTGACTAAAATAATTTTAAAGCCTCAAACTATCAACAAAACTAAAAATATGAAAGAGATATTTCATGGGTTTTTTTTTACTTCTGATCAGTTCTGAAGAAAGCAGCATGGGAAGAGGCAACTTGTATTCTAAGTGACTGCAGAAATTCATAGAATCATAGAATCATAGAACAACCAGGTTGGAAGAGACCCACCAGATCATCGAGTCCAACCATTCCTATCAAACACTAAACCATGCCTCTCAGGACCTCGTCCACCCGTCCCTTAAACACCTCCAGGGAAGGTGACTCAATCCCCTCCCTGGGTAGCCTGTGCCAGTGCCCAGTGACCCTTTCTGTGAAATTTTTTTTCCTAATGTCCAGCCTAAATCTCCCCTGGCGGAGCTTGAGGCCATTCCCTCTTGTTCTGTCCCCTGTCCCTTGGGAGAAGAGGCCAGCACCCTCCTCTCTACAGCCTCCTTTCAGGTAGTTATAGAGAGCAATGAGGTTTCCTCTCAGCCTCCTCTCCTCCAGGCTAAACAACCCCAAAAGCCAAACTTTGTCACAGCGCATGGGAGCAGGCAGGTAGACAAGGGAGAAGGGAGATGATATTTTATTAATTCAGTAGGATTAACTTTGTTTAGCTACTTGTATGCTATTGTGGAAAACAAGTTATGTTGTATTTCAGTTTCAGAACATTAATTTAACTTACTTTATACTTTTAAATTGAAAAATTATCAAAATAAATTAAACTTTTATAAAAGGAAATATGCTTTAAATTTCTGCATATCTTTTATACATGACATTTGTATATGTGAGTGTCCTCCTCCTCCATGACTGAAATAACTAAGGGATCATAGGTATGCATTCCTTAACAAACAGTTTCCTTCACTGCCAAAAGCTGCTTCAGGCAAAAAATTGGCAAACAAAGAGTTAAGAAAATGGTCAATAAAATGTGAAGAAATCTGGTCCTATATGTGTACAAAAATAATATTTGTGGTTTTAGATGTCTTTTATGTTTCTATTGCTCAAAAATAGATTTTTTTTTTTTTGATTGAACATTTTCAGCCTTCGATTGACTGAAAGAGATGACAGCCTCAGGGCATTTTTGAAGGGGAAAACTAAACGAAAAATACTAAATTCCTTTGTTCAGAACTGCTGCTCTGCATATCCAGTAACTTTTTTAATACAAAGACATACCAGTCAATGTGGAGTTTTGCTTGCAAAAGTATTACATGACTAAGTTTTCAGCATGCAAGTGTGACCACCAAGTAGGTGTGATGATAAGATTGCAGAGACCAGGAAGGAGCAGTTACAGCCATTTTCTCAGTTTTCATATTTCAGAACTTTGCAGGTATTCACATTGGAGTAGTTAGGCCAAAACAGGAGAAAGGGCCGGTGAGGGGAGGGAGAGAAACTGTTCACACTGCAGAAAAGCCAGGAAGAAATGCTAGCTGCTGTAATGGTAGTAATTAAACCAGACACCATTAATCAAAGGTGGTGTAGAAAAGGGCTAATTCCTTACTCTTTGTGGCTAAGGATCAGTGTTAGGCAGCTAGAAAATACGCATATCTGTTCTTACTCTCTTTTTGAATCAGCAAAGATGAGTTAGCTAAACTGTTCCTCAGCTTTCTCTTTCACTTGTATCTATTAGAAAAGGCTACTGTGAGGATCAGTGCTGTAGTTTTTGTGATGTATTTACATCACAACCTCAGGAGAAGATGCATCTTCACTGCAATAAGTTTTAGAAGTGATATTTAGTTTGAGACGAAAAGTAAGAGAGAATTTGAGAGTATTGAAACTCACAATGTTCTTGAATTACTGTTTTCATCTCCTCAGAGCATATCAGCCAGTAAGGAATGCATTGGAAAAACCTTATTCTAAAGGAAAAATCTACAGGGCTTTCTTTTCCTCCACTGATGCTCCTAGCACCACAAAAGAAGCTCTATGTAATGTTTTAAAATTTTTGCTCTGTTCTTTGATGTGTATTGACATCTTCGCTTGTAACAGCTCCTGTTACTGGCTGTTATAGTTTAACAGGTACCTAAAATGCATTTTTAAAAAGACACTACGTAGGCATTTGATAATGAAGGAAGGAATTCTAAGCATCACAAACATAATACAAATTTTAAAAGATCCTGTTGATATACATTAAAACACTGGCTAAATTAATAAATTCCAATTTAACAATACAGGACAGAACAGAATAGAACAGAATAGAATAGAATAGTATAGTTCAGTTCAGTTGGAAGGGACCTACAAAGATCATCAAGTCCAGCTGTTGTTTTATTTTTGGCATTGAATCTTGGAGAGGGACTTGAATATCATCATGATGGGTTTATACAGGTAGATCAACAGAAAAATCCAGATGAAGGAAAAAGCAAAATCACGTCTGACCAACCTGGTACATTTCTGTAGTGAGATGAGAAGCTTGGTAAACAATGGGAGAGCAGTGGATGTTGTTTAGCCTGACTTTAATAAGACCTTTGAAGTTCCCACTTCATCCTTATATACAAACTGACAAATTATTTACTAGGTAGTACATGATGAAGTATACTGAAAACTAGCTGAACTGTTGTGAAAGCTCAAATTGTTTTTTCATAGACACTGTCTGTAGACCAGTAACTAGTGGTGTCTCTCAGGTGTCAATATTGGGTCCCAATATTGCTTAAAATCCTCATTAATTACCTAGATGACGAAGCAAAGCCCAAGTTTGCAGATAACGGATAATCAGGAGAAAGGGTTGCTATGTTAGATAATTGTGTTGCCCTTCAGAGGGCCAATCTGAAGAAAGAGGGTGACATATATCTCAAGAAATTCAACAAATGGTAGTGTCAAGACCTGCACCTGAGGAGGAATAACTGCATGTACTAGTGAAGGCTGGGGCTGAAAAACTCAAAGCAGCCTTGCAGAGAAGGCCCAGGGGGTCCAGGTGGAACAGGAGTCAGCAACACACCCTTTCAACAACGAAGGCCAACAGCCTCTCCTTAGGTGCATCAGAACAGCATTGCACTGCCTACAGGTCAAGAGAATGTCACTACTCCTTTCCTCAACACTGCGGAGGCTACAGTTGGGGCCCTGGATACAGCCTGGGGCTGCCCGGTGTAAGTGGGATTTACTGGAGTGAGCCCAGTGATGGGTCACAAAGATGCTGATGGACTTGGAGTCTGCAAATTAAATGGAGAGGGTGAGAGACCTGGCATTGTTAAGCCTGAAGAAGAGAAGGCTCAGGAGGATGTTCTTCATGTGTGTAAATACCTGATGGGAAGAGTAAAAAAAGTTGGAGCCAAGCCAAATAACAGGCCAAGAAGCAACAATCACAAACTGGAATGGGGGAAATTTCAATACCTGCATAAGAAAAAGCTTTTTTTACAGTGAGGGCAGTCAAACACTGGAATACGTTGCCTGTGGAGTTTGTGGAGCCTCTGTCCTTGGAGATTTTTAAAACCCAACCATACCCTGAGGAACATGCTGTGGTTGACCTTGATTTGAGCTAGGTGGTTGGACTAGATATTCCACAGAGGTCTTTTCCAGCCTCATAATAAGATTATGCGGTTCAGACTGTTTGTCACAACATGCTCTACCATGGTCATTGGAGATTGTGGAAAATCTTAGTCCTCTGTTTTTGTTTGGTTTTGGTCCTTGTTTCCCAGAGAAAATAATGTCCTGAAAAGACAGCTCACACAATAGTGTACCACTTCCCTTGATTTTCTTTCTGTCTATCTGATAGTGCTTTCTACCAAGGCCAAGGAACAGGAGATCTTGGGTCTCAGGCCGCTCATATTACAAAAAATGCTCATAGTGCAGTGAATTAGTGCCTCATTGTGTTTCCTAGGGGTAAAGGCAGTACTAGACCAGTATAAATGTGCTTTTATTTTGAAGGATCGGAGGTTGATCCTACAAACTCTTTCTGGTGTGAGTAAGTGGTGTGTTGTCTTCCCCAGAGCTATTAACTTTTGAAAGAGTTACTCTTTACAGGAACCAATCCATGTATTCTATGTGGCAGTTTAGAATCTGGACTGTGAAAATCCTTCTTTTTCTAAACACAGAATGATAATGTGGATGGCTCTTAGCAATGCAATTCCTCCAGCAACTGGGAATGGTTACTGCATACAGAATCAGCTTTATGTTCATTACTTTTCAGGAAATTACTTAAATATATATCGTACCTACTATAAAGCAAGGAGGAAACAGAATGTGGAAAAATGAAGGCTTCTCGTATCAGTCGTGGTCCTTTTTTTTTTTTTATTATTANATGGTCCTTTTTTTTTTTTAACTAGCAGTTGTTCCTATTTTCAAGTGTTTGTTTCTACTTTAATGAGGATACCAACTTTCATCCAGTGAGATGTGTGGGTCACTTTGTTAGCGCACTTGCACACACCAAGGCAATACACCAGCTGGAAATTTTGACTTTTAGCTGAATTATTTTTCCCCAGCAAATGGCTTTCCTTTTGACATATTTTAATGTACTTGCACACTGAGAGGAAGAGTAGGTGAACAGAAAACAGACTGTTTTATTAACCCAGCAGTCACCTTTGAGATTCATACATGTCCACTTTTTTCTCGTCTTTGTACCTAATCCCAAGAGACTGGTACCTGGCTTCCCTTGGAATAACAAAGTCAGCCACAAACCTCCAAACATGATTGTTAACTGAATGCCAACTGTTTCTTCTCATCTTTTTTTCAGTCGTTATGTTAGGGATTGTGTTCTTATATGTGCCCTATAACCATAACATTAATTTGGTTTTATATTTAAGGATTTTTATTTTTTCTCAAAAGTAGAGCTATATTGTGCAACAAATTAAATTGCTGCTTCTATTTTGTGTGTGTGTTTTATAGTGATTTTTTCTGCTCTGCTAATGGTGGAAAGGAAAGAAATAAAGCAATGCTGCAGGCACTGACTGGACTACAGTTTCAGCTCAGAGGAAAGCTACAGGATCAAGAGTGGACCGACAAGCACCTGCAAGAAGAAGCCCATGCACATTATTCACAGTGTCATATGCCAGTTTCACAGTATCCTGGGTTCAATGGATTTTTTCCAGTGGGAACACACTTTTCATCAGACAAAGCTCCAGCAATCTCAGAGGTACCTATGTTACCCACAGATATTTACAAAGTGTATTTCTGAATGCTGTGTTACCTGCAGAAAGCTATTCTTAATTGTAACATAATTAGCTCATTTTGAAGTGCACCTAAATGAAATCCAGGAGGGAGGTGAGGGGTGAAGCTGTTGGAGTTAACATGTTCTTAAAAATACAGAGGATTCAAAGCAAGCGAATGCCAGGTTATTGAATAACTAGGTCTTGCCCCAGTCTGTCTCAAAACGTGCTCCTTGATTCATCAGTCTTAAGATCGACTCTTTAATGATCTGACAACTTACACTCCATCTTCCCTTTGGACAGCAGAATGTCTCTGGAGTTTTCTGTCTACATCACACCATATTTTCAGGCAGCAGACAGGTTGAGGTCCAGTGCAGGGGGAATAGGAACAGGGCCCAGCAGCTCCACAATTTCTTCCTTGTCCCATGGCAGAGAGGGTAGCTTCACACGACACTGGGACAAAGGACTTTGCCTTTTAGTAAGTCTGTGTCTGGTAGATGTGATTTTTAGCATCAGCTATTTGAGGGTATGTAGTTTTCCAAGTACTCCTGTTGGCAGCCTGGGGCAGTCCTGATTGTGGCTTTCCAGGTCCAAGGATGAGCAGTGGGGAGGTGGTTTGGTTCAGTGGCAGTGCTGTCATGGGCAATATCACACAGGCTGCTCACTCCTTGGTTTCAGTAGGGCCTGCACAAGGGTGCAGGGTGGCTGCCTGTCAACATGCCATCTCCTGTGAGCTGTACATTATAGAACAGGATGCCTAAAAAACATCACTGAACAGATCAGATGATGCCACCATATTTCTCTTTATTCAAATGGGAGGTAACTGTGGAATTACAGATACCACAGGGTGGCAGCTGTTGATAAAGGCTGATACGAGTTTATTTTTCATTTTTAAAACTGAGGAATGCTTAAATGCAGTGAGTGGAGCAGACAGGTAGACATTTCAGAGCTGTTACATCAGGAATGTTCTGATAACTTGGTATCTGCTGCACTAACTCTTCCTTTCTCATTTAGAAGTGAGAATTTAAATAAAAAGATAAGTAGAGATTCAGCTACTTTCCAGACTCTTAAGTTCAACGATGAACATTTGAAACTTACTTTGACTGCTAATAAACTTTCCCTCCAGTTCTTGCCACTCCCTTTCTCTTCTGGGCTACCTCCATTCTCCTGTTCCTCCAGTATTCCTCACTGTAGCCTAGGGAAAAGAAGTTTAAGAAAAATAATAAAGTTTTTATTTATTCCTTACAGCTTTTCTGCCCCTGTGGGCATTTGTCTGCCTGTCTGGCTAATGTGCTGTAATGAATCTGCTCTCTGCCATACACACATATATCGTCAATCAGTGAGAGGAAATGCTGAGTATGGTGAGCGCTAACAAGCACTCCGAGGAGTCAGTATACCTGTGCACTATAGTGGCAGGCTGCTTTCCCTATAGGCTGCTTTAATTGGGAGAACACAAATGAGGTGGCATGTGGCTGGCCAATCTCCCTGCTTTGGCAAACCAACCCCCTCTGCTTCAACTTTCAGGACAGTGCTAAACCTCCTTTTGCCTCCTTTTGCTGAAAGGCAAATCCCTCTCAACCCTTCTGGAGTCTTTGGGTGAACTGGGCTAGGTGGAGCTGCTGGAGGAGCTTGCTGGTGATCAAAGGGCACTGAAGAGCCTGTAGGGATAGCAGTTCTCTGTGGGCTGGAAAATATAAGGAAAATAGAAGTGGAAAAAAGATGTAGAAAAAGTAAGGAAGTGGCTGAGGAAAAGTAAAGAAAGGGATGGATGGAGAGGAAAATGACAATGGAAATGGGAGAGATGAAAGCTCCCAGAGTTTTTCTCCCGGAGAGAATGACTGAGGAAAAATGGTGAGAAAGAAAACAATAAGAGAGAAAGAAAATTAAGAAGTAATGACAAAACAGATGTGGAAAGTCAAATATGACTGTAAAGAAATAGTAAACTAGAAATAAAAAGATACAGAAAGCTGAAAATATTCCCATGGACAAGTCAGAGCAGACAGGAAGCAGCATCTCTGAAAGATCTCAAAGAAGATCAGATCACCAGAAGAATTTTTCAAAGGCAAGTTTCAGGTTTTAGACGAGAAATCATGCCCCATCCATAACTAAGTAGCAGTGTTTTAAGCTGTATTCCTATAGACAGTTTGACTTCTAGACATGATTTATTTTCACCCATTTGTGAGTACTGAGCATGCCATTAAGGACTGACTGTCATTGCTCTTACAGCTGAGTAAGTTTTCTACTGGAAATTTCACTGCAATACTGATCTGACCTTTGTTGGCTTTTTGGAAGGTGAAAAGGGATTTGTTGGGAAGAATAGAGGAATTATATATCTCTAAGGGGTTATAAATTCTAAGATGGGAACCTAGGGTTATAGCATGTAAGGACCATCATGCATTTCTGAAAGTCTCAAATTTTCTTTGTATGCACGGTAGTTCTGGTGTGGTAGGTGCAGCACGTTTGCATGGCAGTCAATTGTTAAAAGAAATTAAAACAGTTTTTCATTGCTCACAGCAAGGTCCAAAAAGGAATGTATCTTGAGTGAAGATTTACCATAAAACACTGTTGAGAACACCATCTTTGAGATCGAGGATTTGGCAAGGATGCAAGAGAGGGTTAATTTGGTACTTCAGAAAAATAGTAGAAAGTATTCTGAAAAGAAATTTCAAAGTCTGATGGCTCATGCTGAGAACTTTTTTTTGTGATATAAAACGTAGATCCAGATTGATTCCTATGTTGATCAAGGAGAGTCATCTATACTCACCAGGAAGGCAGATTAACCTATAGAAACAGCAAAGGTATTAAAAGGGTTACCAGATATTCTCCTGCAGTTCTTGTAAGCCCTATGAACTAGGAAACTGTGGCTTTAGCAGACATCTGAAATGGAGATTTTGAAAGAAAATCCAGAGGAAAGTAAGATGCCATTCATTACTCAAAAAGTGTGACTTCTGCTCTTGAATGAATGTCTGATGAGGTGAAGGGCAATGTGTAGTTAGCAATGCCATCCTTCAGTCAGTGGGCAAAGGCCAGTTTCCTACTTTCTGTGTTTACACTCTTCTGCCCTTTTCCCAGGAATGTTCCACTATCTTAGTCAAAGTTCTGCTTAGATAATGACTAGGAATATCCTTTAAAGGAAAATTTATATTCTTTAGGAATGGCTTTTATCAACTGTTAGTTTTGGTGGAAATTTTAGTGTCATTTATTCTTCAAGCAATCAGTTAAAGCAAACAAATTATTTAGCATTTCAAGTTGATTCTTATCTTGCTGTATCTCTCATCCTTTACCGAGTAGGGGTTAAATTATTTAATTAATATATTTATTCCTTCTCCAGCCTCTCCCTTCTCCATGACATGCCTCTCTGCTGTCAGTGATAGACTGTGTGTTTGAAACTTGAGGATTGTGCATGCCCTTAATAAAGAACACTGAGGACTTTTCAATAAAAATAGCAATATTATATCATAGCAATAATAATTAAAATTCAAACCAAGATATATTCCCTGGTGAGAAGGTGCTACAACTGGGAGAATTCTATTCTTATGGCAGTATTTTAAAAGAGTTAACAGGTTATTCATCATCAGTAGCAAAAGAATGGCTGATATTGGTTTGCTTAACAAAGAATGAAAGAAAGATAATGTGACTTATGGAAAATTCATTTTGTCAAACTAGATTTGTATCTGTTTTGATCTGATTTCAAGTTTGGATGATAGAGGAAAGATTGCTAATATTATATAATATAGTCAGACTTCCTCAAGGTGTTTGATTAGTACCCATGGAAAATTAACTTTCCATACAATAATTGGATTAATAAACTAAATAACTGATAGATGTGAAAATGCATTTGGAAATGGGGGATCATTCCTGATTTTGGCATTCCCTTTGGAGTAGCACAAGAATGATTTCTTGGCCCTGTGCTACATAAATATATTATCAACTAATGAAAGCGATTTACATGTGTAAGTGACTTTTTTTGCTGAAGGAGTGGAAAAGACTACATAAAAATGCCACTAATACAGAATAGCATGGGCTTTTCAAACTGTGAGACTGTGTGTATAACCTAAACATTGAGAACAGGTTCTCCCATACACACAGCAAAAATATACAGGGGACAGTGGTTAGAAGTTGAAGCTGGTGTCCCTGGATAAGAAAATTCTCACCTGATTTCAGGCACCTACAAGGTAGATATTTGATCAATGCTTTGCCATGGTTCCCAGTTTGGCCAGGGTGATGCTTGGCTGCATACACTGGAAAAAGCTCTCAGATGGGTCTGTCTTTTAATAAGTTAAGGTCCCCAGCCCACTACAATCTTCTGTGTGACTAGCTAGAGAGAATAATATTATTACAGTGACCTGGGACACTGAGGAAACTTGGAGGTAAACTTCTCATAAACATACATATAAATGTCTATATTTCTTTTGGAAATAGTTACTTTAAAGCTGCTGGGACTTAATTGTAGTACTTACTCTTTTAGATCCTTTCTGCAGGCACATATTATTTTTAAAACCAGAACAGGTCCAGGCCAGACATTGCTAGGAGAGAACTTGTGGGTTTTTTTAAAGTATTCTGAAAGTCACAAATATCTGTTATACTTAAAAGGCTTGTGCTTCCTGCCTTACATTTCCCATGCAGGGAGACTCATTTACCCAGTGTCTGCTACACAGGCATTTTTCCACTTCCTTTTCTAATGTCCTTTGTTGGTTGCAGCAACTCCCACATTTCATGCAACAATAAAAAAACATTTCATAAAGCTGATTTGTGATAGGTACAAAATTTGATAGATTTTTTGACAAATTAGGAGATAGTATGAAAGGGAGAAGAGAATGGCAATGTCTTACTACTTCTGTAATAATATAATACACCATAAATCCAAGAAAATTCTTTTTTGACCCAGGTGTGTATCCTATCTGCCTCTGTAGGGTCTATAATAGCATCTTAAGGCTTCTGGCCACAACTGCTGTGTATATGACATAATAATAGCACACTGCAACATAAGAATACTTAAAATAGAATATATCAGCCATCTATATAGCTCAATAATCTTTTCAATAATGCCTTTTTTGGTATTTCCCATATCTCTGAAACAGATGCCTATATCTGAACACTGGTGACTTTTTGTAGGCAGTTGGGCAAGTAGACCTTTCACATCTAATTTATCTGGCTTATTTTAGGTGCTTACTTTCAAGTAAGATGGTTCACACTCTAAAAAGGACCTTTTTTTGTGTTGACTGGACAAATGTCTAGGTAATTAGCTCAGATGTGGGCATCTTCGTTTTCTCACGCACACAAAGTCAAATGAATTACACTTCTATGCCTTTAGATTCAGAGAAAGGGTAGAAGTCTGAAAGTAAGTTCACAGGTGACGCCAATCTGGGAGGAACTGTTGATCTGCTTGAGGGTAGGGGGGCTCTACAAATGGATCTCAACAGGCTGTATTGATGGGTTGAGGCCAATGGGATTAGGTTTATCAAGGCCAAGTGCTGATTCCTACACTTGGGACACAACAACCCTGTGGAGTGCAACAGACCTGGGGAAGAGTGACTGGAAAGCTGTCTGGAGAAGAAAAACCTGGGGAGGTTGGTTGACAGACGGCTAAACATGAACCAGCAGTGTGTTCAGGTGGCCAAGAAGGCCAATAGCATCTTGGCTTGTATCAGAAGCAGTGTGGGCATCGGGACGAGGGAAGCAATTTTGCCCCTGTACTCAGCACTGGTGAGACAGCGCCTTGAATACTGTGTTCAGTTTTGTGCCCCTAACCACAAGAAAGATATTGAGGTCCTGGAGCATGTCCAGAGAAGAGAAACAAAGCTGATGAAGGGGCTGGAGAACAAGTCTTAGGAGGAGTGGTTGAGGGAACTGGGGTTGTTTAGCCTAGAAAAGAGGAAACTGAGGAGAGACCACTGTCTGCAGCTACCTGGGTGTTGGTCTCCTCTCTCAAGTGATAGTTGATAGGACAAGAGGGAATGGCCTCAAACTTCACCAGGGGAGTTTCAGATTGGACATATGGAAAAATTTATTCACTGAAAGGTTTGTCAAGCACTGGAACAGGCTGCCCAGAGAGGTGATTGAGTCACCATCCCTGGAGGTGTTTAGAAGATGGGTATATGAGGAGCTTAAGGACATGATTTATTAGTGGACACATACGTTTGTAGTTAATGATCTCAAAGGTCTTTTGCATCCTAGGGATTCTATCATTCTATGATTCTTGATTCCACTTTAAAATTAGCATATGACTGATGCTTGAGGGTTAAAGTTTAATTTTATGTAAAATTACCACAAGTAAAGTGATTGAGGTTAGTATGCTTTTAAAGTCTTCCTGAACTGTTTGCTGAAGCAGTTTCTAGCAGCACAACTGTCTGTGCATTTGCAGAATTCACATACATTGTTTCATGGCAGTCATTTGAAATACGTTACTTTTAATTCTATGGACTATAATGTTATTATTTTTAATGTGATACCTACATTTATTGATATCAATAAGATCTTTATATTTGATATTGATAGTTATATCATGAGAAAGAACATAGAATGTGAGAGGATGAAATGAGGTGAAGGGGTTCAAAAATAAGAGGTAAAAAGGAAATGGGAAGGAGAGCAAAATACATTTTGGAAGATCTTGAAAGAGGATGAGCAGAATCAAGACCAAAAGATATGAGTAAGTGGGAAATAAATAGAGAGATCTGTGCAGGATCCTTGGGCTCACTCATTATTTTGTAGACTTTTATAATATTTCTTCTTTCATTCTCCTTTTCAGACTTCACAGACTTCATCTTTTTAACCTTACAGTGTGTAAAGTCCATGGTCTCCATTCTTCCTTCCATATACCTCATCATTTTTTATCATTTTTTTAGACTTTTTTATTTTTGCTATGCCTATTTTTGCACACACCTCTTCACATCTGAGCACAGCTGTTGACCTACTTCTGTACGATAATTCCGTAGCATGGAAATCACTCATGTTGCTTCTATTAAGAGATTAAGTTCAGCAGGTCCATCACCTTCATAAGTTGAAGAAAGCATTAATGCTGGATCAAAATCTGATTTTTTAAACTCAAAATTAGAATGACAGGTAACAATTTTTTAAGGACTTGAGGTATCTACTGTTAGGATTGCTCTGTCTAAAGTGTATTGTGATTCTTTGAATGAAGGAGACCAAGAAGCACAGAAGGCTGGACTAAGAAGAAAAATAGCCATGCTTTAAACACAGGATCTACTGATTTCTCCACATGTACTCTCAGTGCAGCAGTGAGCTGTCTGTCCATATTCGTATATTTAAGTGTGTTGAGGACATGTCCTGGCAGTCTCCCCTCAGCAAGGCTACGAAGTTAAAAAGTCCCGGGACAGTTGATAATTGGCATTTTGCAAATAGTAAAGAATTCACTGACAAGCAACTAGTCTCTTCCGCAAATGCTGGGCTCAGTGCCCACTGCATTTTCAAGCATACCAGTTTTATGAATAAAATTATATCTTGAGAGGGTCCCATAAAATTTCTCCTTTGAAAGCCATGTGCTGTTCAGTGTATATTTCAAAACTGGTGGCGTACGTAGGTGTAGAACCCATTTGCAAGAATGGATAAGCAGTTTTAAATTTTTTTTTTCATAGGAAATATTAACAGGTCTCAACTGGAATTAACAAAGTTTTTGCAGTTGTAAAGTAGAGAATGATAGTGCAAACACTGATGGCCCTACCTTGAAGGTTTGCAGGCTTTTCCAGTGTTAACGATAGGAAGCTCCATTTCTTGTCACCTGCAATAGAGAAAATGAATCAGCTCCCCAGACTTGTGAGGCTGATCAGCATTTTGTGAAATACTGGCTCACGATTAAAAGCATAACAGGATTCCCTGCTCCCTATCAACTTCAGTGGACAGGTAGGAACCTATAGGTTAGGAGTCTGATAGATTAGGAGTCTGATACAAGTCTACACCTGTCTTGACATTCGTACTATTCCTGAACTGACAAATGGCAGCCAAGTAAGAAGTAGTCAAGCTGAAGGGTCACTAGGGAAAAAAGAGCTTTGAAACAGCAGTGCTAGTCTCTATGACAAGGGTAACAGTAATTGAATTTTGAAGAGACCCAGCTGTTGAGATATTAAGTATTATACATTGCATCAGTAATTACATAACAGATGACATTAGTGATTCTTATTCAAGTGTTTGTTAAGTTAATGATCTAATAAATAACCAATGGTTTTTGTTGTAAGCAGGAAACCCACACTTCATTTGTGAGATTAATCTTATTTAAAGCAAAAATTCTCTCTCTGAATAGTTGGTGGGATTCAGCTTAAATTAGCATCTGCTGAAGTGAGCAGTTGAGCTTCATCTGACATTTATTAGGACAAATGTATAAAGGATGTGCTGTGGCAATAACATTTAATTGTCAGGGCAATTAGTTGCAAGTTTGGATATCAGAATTCTCACTGAGTGGAAAAAAAAAGGGAAGGAGTTGTTGGTTGTTACGAAGACCTGACAGAAATTGTTTTAACTGGAAATTACGTCTGAATTTCATATTGCTCATGAAAGTGAGAATCTGATGGCATAGACTGGACCTGGGCATGATGGGGAAAAAGTAATCATTTTAACAGTAGTTGGTCTACTTCTTGTGACTTCAAACAAACTCTGACTTCTATAAAAAATATGTAAATTACTGGATGCTAGGGGCAAAGTCCCTGTAGCATTTATAGTTCCCTTGCCTCTCTAGAAAAATCAGAATTATTTGTTTTCTTCTCTAGTGCATTAATATATTAAAATTAGAAAACCCCTGTGTCCTCATGCATTATTCTGCTCTGCAGTTTGTGTTGATGTCCTTAAGCAAATCAGATGTGCAAGCTGTCCAACAGTTTGACTCTTATCTCTTAATACAAGACCTTTCTTATTTTGAATTTTTTTCACATGGTTATATTCTTTCAATATACAAGTAAACTGGCCATCACATGAGACTCCTCTTGAACTCAACTCATTTATTGCTCTTTTTGTTCTCAAATATTTTCTAAAGATCTTTGTAATCAATGTTGCTTATCTGCCACATAAAGTTAACATCACAGGGCCAGAAAAAATCCAGCAGAGGAATGGGAGTCTGCTTAGCTCAAGGCCCTGATCACAAGTGCAGTGTCTGGAAGTCTGTACTCTGGCACCTTGTACAATGGCCTTTGGATTAATGCAGGAATGCAGAGCTGCAAGTCCCTTACTCTTCATAAAGAACAACAACTGTCTCTATAGGTTTGGAGTCTCTGTGTTGTGTGCTCATCCTTACCTTCTCCCCTCCTCACCAAAGTGGGATTTATCAGTTCCAAATCTGTCTAGATCAACTTCTGCAGCCTGTCTTTTCCATGTGCTGGCCATTTCTGTAGCTGAATAGATCAGGGAAGGTGACTAGATGAGTCTATTTTTCATAAAGAAGAAATTTTATATCAAACTCTAGAAAGAAGATACTGAGGGTTTTTTTTAAATTTTGGATGTGTTGAAGATGTCTGGACTATGTTATGATCCAGCTGTGTAGAAGGAGAATTTTTCTATCTTGGCTGCCATCTATTAGTCTAGCAATGGTGGTAATTCGTCTCACGCAGTCATTCAAAACTATTTCAAACCATCCCCAAAAGTTCAGTATGTTTTAACCATGAATTATATGATGCTGTATAATTAAGTGACCTGGCTGCATTTTGAGCAGTGCTAGGCAGGATTAGGTTCATTTAAAGGTATGTTATAATTGAATTAGCTTCTGGACATTATTTTCTGAGCAGTGATCTAGGATCTGTGGAGGTCAGCACTTCAAAACTTGGGAAAGCAATACTTGTTCAGAGGCAGGACATTAAAAATATCTGCTATAGAAATAATACTGATGCCTTGCAATTTATAGATAAATCGATTTTATGTTGACTTCTTTCATTAGAGTGAGAGGTAAAAAAGTTAAAATGAGTGGAAACTCCAGATAGCCTCTACAGGTGGTTGAATTAAAATTGAAATATGAGTGAAATAGTGTCATGATGTCGTGATTTATCTGTGATTACCTGCGGCATGGCAGAACAACAGAGAATGAAGCCAATGTGGTTCAAGAGACTGAACACTTCTTCCTTGAAGATCTCAAGCTGAACAGACTATTTTCTTGATACTCTGAGTGCTGCACTTGGTAGTCCATATGAGTTGAAATATCTCTCTTTACAACATGGTGTTTCTGCTCCTTTAATTGCCAGCCCTAATTTTTCTAAACACTTTTTGATCTTTGTCATGTTGTGATCTTGACTACACCATCTTTACTCATACTACCTGGTGTTATACCCACTGCCATGAAAGTTTTTTATGACAGAACTTGAATACAAAACAATCTCTAATAACTCACCTGGGTAAGGAGTTATACTCATGAAAATACTAATTTTTCTTTTGTGGAGCTCTTATCTATCATAATATTAAGAATAGATATTGGAAATATGCCACCATTAATGCTCATTTCCAAACCACTGTAGCATCTTTGTGTACTATTTTGAACAGGGACATTTAGGTTTTCTCTGGTATTCATGGAGGAGCATTTTTTCCAGAAATGAAGCAGCACATGGTTACTGTCTACAGAAACCTGTGACCGGTCTTGGGCTTGATTTGTCCACTAATAGGAAGGAATTAAAAAAAGCTAAGTGTTTCCTTCTGTGTGTCCTGACTCACAGGTGGTTCTGGATCTTTTTAGCTGCACTTCAAATGTCCTGCTATATGAGTTTTCTTGAGTCAAATGTGATGTAAATCTTTCATATTTGCCTCTGAGAAAAGGATACAATCAACTCTTTATACTAGAAGTCAAGCAATTTTTGATTAAACAGGTAATTTTAGGACATTCCAGTTTCCTTAAAGGGAAAGCATTTTCAGTTTAGGGCATTGTATAATACACTGTAGAGGCAAACTCTCCAAATGCAGTGAAAATTAAGGGATTCATTGTACATCAAATGCAAATACAAAGCAAACCACAAACAACTCAGTATGGGTGAAGTAACAAGAATTCTCTTCCTCAAATTCAGTTGCCTGCTGTTAAGATCTGTAGCATAGAAAAGCAGATTTTGTTCCCATGACACTCTTCACCTATAAGCAGGGATATTTATGCTTTCTAAGGAAACAGCTATTTAAATGCAATAAATTGCATCTATGGGATTGCTTACATTTCATAAAGCTGAGATCCATGCAAATTTAGTAATGTAGAAAAGTATAACAGAGAGAAATGGCTTTGGTGCTTTTAAAGGAGAATACTTGTGAATGGCAGCAACTTTTTCTAGAATTCATGAACATAAGGAAGAAAAACTGTTATTCTACAGCCATGACAGTTTTCAAAGCAGTGCAACCTGCAGAGGTTGTCAAGAAAGCAAAACCCCCACACCTCTAGCATTCCACATTCCACTTATTTCACCTAGGGTAGCATATTTATTTTGAGATTAATTTGGTACTTGTAGTGTACATTTGCCAAGTTTTTTTTCCTATTTAAATCTTCAGTTCCAAAGCTATGTTTTAATCCTATTAGTGCTAATTGAGTGAAGTCTACAGTCTTTTTGAGTTAGGTGAAGTTCAAGTTGTAATTGGTATCAAAAAAGGCACAATGCAAGAACTGAATATTAATATTTAACTCCTGCCATTTTATTATTTCTACTTGAAAATCACAGCAGTGTTTAAAAGATCTTTTTATGAGTTTATGAGGGTAGTGAATTGGAGACTATGGGATGAGATTTTTCGTTCATGCATCAAGATTAACAAAAATTGCTCTGGAAGAGGTGTAAATGAAATACTCTACAGGTGCCTAATAGTACTGGTTATAGCTACAGGTTTCTCAGTATTCCCATCATGAAAATTTGTATGTAGTTTAAGTAGCTGCACCATAAAATTTTGCTCAAGGCTAATACAGAATACAAGACTCTAACCCAGCAGCTATTTTGTTTCAAATCTTCCATTTAGCCTTTTGCAGATAAATAGAAGTGTGTCAATTTTGGATGATGTTTTGGATTTGAGTACTTTTTAAATTACTGTGATTTTAAAGCAGAACTTCTCATAAGATATGCACACAATGGTGGATTAATTGCTTATGACTGAAAATAAAGACAAAGACCACCCAGGACAAAGACAACCCCTTTGATTTCAAATCCCTAAACAAGTATATTTGTTTGCCTAAATTAAGTTGTTATAAGACACAAATGGTTAATTTGTTCAAATGGAAAAGAAATTAAAATAAGAAAGGTCATTGATTTCATGCCTTTTGAAACAATTGTTACCCCTTGATTAAAGAATATTTGGAAAACCAGTTAACAAAGAATTTCTGTAAGTTTTATGTTCTCTATTATTCTGATTATTTCCATTGGGAATTAAAGGCTCTTGCTTTAATCATAACCATAGTGCATATTCATCATTATGCCCCTGGGACTGCTATAATCAATGATTTGATGTCTAACTGGATAGAACCACAACACAAGAATCATTCTGACAATACAGGAGCAACAACTATATTTCTCAGAACTTTATTGTGCTGAGATATCTCAAATACTAAGGGAAAAAAAGGTGCCTGAGAGAAAGAAATATTATAAGAAGTAATGCTGGAAGTTAAACCAGATAAGCAAATAGATCAAAACATTGAAAGAAAGCAAAGAAGGGATGAAAAAATAAGATAGAGAGAAAAACATTGAAAACAGCAGAGCAAAAAGGACACAGTTGGAAATACTTTATCTCCAACATTCAGTTTACATTGGATGTGATAAAATGTAATAATCAGTGCTTATTTTTTCCATTGAAATTTTTGTACATCACATGAACATTGAAAAGAGTCTATACAAGTAATTTGATCAAAATATATAACAGGAAATGATAGCAAAGCTATTTCCAGAGTGAGATATTTGACTCTAAACACTTGCTCTCTGCACTGATTTCTGTTGAACTTGTTGCATTGAAAGACCTTGCAAGGCTGTACCAGAACTGAGGTCCATGTAGGTATAGTAACTTGGCAGGTGTATTTAGACAACTGTAGTCATAGACAATTCCTTATGCAGAACTGATCTGAATTGCTTCTAAAGAAAATGGGAAGATTTAGTTTTTGGTTTGGTTTTTTTGTTTTTGACAAAAGATTATGAAACTAAACCAGAACTGGGATCACAATATAAGCTTATATAAGATCACAATAAATATAAGCTCTCAGCTTTCATTAGTGCTGCCACATATCGTGGACATATTTCTAAAGAATACATCCTGCTTATCCTGCTTTTTTTTTTAATATGGAAAAAGGCAAATTACATTTACAGCTCAGAGGGTGTGGATAATTAAAAATAGGGCACATTAGGTCTTGAGATAAGCTGTGATATCTAACACATAGAGAATGAAAAATAATAGAATGTTGCTACAACAATCTCCAACTGACTTAGTGAGAATTTTGTCTTGAAAAATACCTTGAAACTTTGCCTTGAAAGCTTCAGTGGAACCAAATGCAAATAAGTAATGTCATCTGCTTTGTGCTACAATTGCACATTTTGTGGCTTGAATGATAATATTAATAGTTCATACAGAGTGCTTGAAGTATCACCCAGTTCATTCAAACTCCAAAATTAGTACTGCCTCTACAATTTTTCTTTAGTTAGTAAAAATGCCAACAACATTAGAATACAAACATTTACTTCATACCTTTTGGCAGTTGAGGCTCATTGTCTCCAGCATCCTTTTCTATCTATATATGTTAAGCAATTTTATGGCCCCACAGATATCTTGACAACATCATATAAATTTTACATTTTCACCCCCCTCATCCTTGTTGTAAGGAAGATGTTGCATTTTACAGGTTAAAATTTAAGATGCATAGACCCAAATTCAGCTCCTGATAGCATAAGGCTTAGCTTCCACAAAGACCTAGATGGACCCACCTTTTTATTCATGTAAATAGTAGGTGTCTAATTAAAGTTAGTTGTCCAATTCACCCTCTGTGATGAATGGTAAGAGATAAGCACCTCCAGAGGAATAAAAATTTTAAAAATAATAATAATAAAAAAATTCCTGCCTTCACATAAAGTCTCTCAGAGGCACCTGAAAGTGAGTCACTTTCTAGAGGTCCTTTTCCTTGCTATTATCCAAAAGGCAGACTTTTCCTTAACTTAGACTGGAAAAACTGTCTCTTAGAGATGAATGTCACTTGTGAGGAACGCTCAAAATTATCTGGGGACCCATGTTCAGGTAGGAAATTACACCAGACTCTTTAAAGTCTTTGTATAGTAGGCAACCACTGAGACATTCTTCTTACAACCCAGATGATCTTTCTCCAGAGACTCAGTCTACTTCTCTTACATCCAAGTGAATCATGGAGTCTTTTCTTCCCTTCAAGTCAGTAATATGTATTTCATTCTTTCACAGCAGGATCAGCACCTATTACAGCAAATACTTCTCCACAAATGGCTGTGGAATGCTGAAGTTCATATTGTAGGATACTGATAAGGGACAACCTTATGACCTGCGCTACAGTATATTCATCTTTCAGCCTTCTGCTCCTCTGGTGTTGACCAGTGATAGAAGCAGGACAAGATGAACTGGTAAATGTGATGATTTTCAGTATCTAATACAACACATTTAATGTTAGATGCTGTGTGTTAATTAACAGGAAAATTCACAATGTAAAAAAGTTTTCTACAAAAGTTCTGCAATAAGGCAAATGTTCTTTCCATCTGCAAACTGAAAGACTTGGGGCCTATTCCAAACAATATTAAAACCAATTTGACTCTATTGAGCTTTAAATTCAGCCTAGAAAAGAGCACTTTTAGGGTTATGAGAATAATCATTCTGTGTTCAAAAGAAAAATAACTCTGAAAGCATTTTGAAAGCATTCAAGCCAGTAATACATCCAAGAGACTTTGTCTGATCAGACACTCTGCTGATTTGTATTTAAATAATTATTAAAAGGACATGCTGTGGAAGGTATTCTTTTGGATCATACATAATAAAATTTAAGTAGAATCCACCTCTTTAAGTCCCTGTGTCTATGTGAATAAAATTGAATAAAATTGAAAAAAACTACAAACAAATCCACAAAACTTTTCTGCCCTCTTACTTGAAATCTTTATACCAAGTCAGGCCTCCATGTGTACAGGGCTATTTTAAGCACACTTCCCAGCAAAAGAAGTGCTGATGACATTTCAGAAGTGATTCCCTCACTGCTGTGCTTTAGCTAATGGGCCCCACTTGTAAAAACAGCATACTGCTTCTAAAAATGTGATGATCCACTGCAGACAGAAACCTCTTTCTCTGCATTATGCCCATTGATTAAAAAAAACAATATTAAAACACTTGTCTGGAACACGGATTGGGAAGAAATGAGGCTTAACTGAACTTTATTCTCAAAAGTAGACAAAATCTACTAGAAGAGACAGCATCTTGACAATCACTTTTTATCTTTATTGTTTGGTAATACTTAATATATAAATGTATCACCCCCACAATGCATATTGATGTCTGCTTAAAATACCTTCTCTGTATATGTGTGAATGTGTGTAAGTATACATAAGAATAAAAAGCTGTGAGGAGTGGCCCATTGTCACTCCATTGTATAAGACATCATAAATATGCATATAAGCAGCCATTTAGGGTCCCCAAATTTCTACTACCTAAGCAACTAATATCTGGCTATTCCTAATGGATCAGCAACATTTTCACTACAGAAATAAAGATTCCTTCATACATAGCACAGGGTAGTCAAACAAACAAGTAACACGATTGATGTTAGGGTGGTTGTGATACAGTATTTACTACATTTGCACTTCTACTTAAAAAAGGAAAGCTAGTGGATAGTATTGACCCACTGGTTATTCTTGCAGAAGACAGGCATTCAAAATAAAACCTAGATCAGATGTTCATTGATCAGATACTTAGTTGAGACGCATTAGGCTGAGTTTCTCAGAAATGCCTACGTAACAGAAATGTAGTGTCCGTGACTTCAGTTAATTAATAAGCATCAAATTATGCAGAAAACAGGTGAATACATAATTTTCTGCATTCAACAATAATACCTAAATCTCTCTGATGAGTCAACAACATTCATGTAGGTTACCCTGGACTATGGTACCGGTTATTTTTTTCTGTACTTATTTCTTCGACAGTTAGAGGATGAAAGTGGTTTTTCTTTATATCTTTATGAAGTTCCTTTAAATGTAAGCATATAGTTGGTCTCTTATGTAGTTTCCTTGCTGCTGTTGTGGCCGTATGAGGCCATTGAGTTTACTGGCTTTCTTTGCAGCTCTTAAGTTCATCTTGCATGTTAGCTCTTTCAGAAAGATGCATTAATGTGACTAGTTTCAGAATAATATAATATTGCCGCTGTATTTAGCAGACCGCTAGATTTAGACTGCAGCATTTTAAATTCATTTAAGAGGAAGTTTAATATAATCCTTAATGTATTTTATTTATTGTATTACTGAGAAGATATTTATTTCATTACCACTTTGGGAAAACAAGTGTTTTTAGGCTAATGATACTCAGTTCACGCACAGTTCAGATACTCAGACTTAAGTCCACCAGGGCAACATAACTTACATACAGTTAAGAATCTAGCTGCAAATAACTTGCACTTTTTCTATGAGCAATTTTGTTGCACTACGCACTTTTCTTCAAGTTCAAAGAAATTGTTCTTGTAGGGAATCAGCCCCTGTTTCTGTTCTCTGCTGTATTCCATATTGAGCACAAGTTCAGCTTATGTTATGGCTCCTGGAGTCCCTTTAATAAAGTGTTCTGATTTAAGAGTTAAATATTAATCTGTAAGCTGTAATAAGGCTATTCTCATATGAATTTCTGTTCTTCCTGATTACTCAGAGAGGAAATCATATATGTCTCATGCTGCTTTATTTATAGAGAAAGGAATATAGAAGACTTCCAGACTTAGCTATTACACATGAGATGGAACTTCTAAAAGATGTGAGGACAGTTCCTGTGGAAGTTGTGAGGCATTGCTATTGACCTAAGCACCAGAACACTTTCAGAGGCCTCAGCCGTGACTGAAAAACCTTGTAGATAGAAGTTATTGGATAATTCTGGTTTCTTCAACCAAATCAGTGCCCCAGTGTGCAAAGCATTATACTGACATAGTGAACCTTTTTCCTTAAGGGCCTTACAGCTAGAAAGGGCTTTATTGACAGAAAGCACATCTTAGACTTCTGAAGTCTCAATGTCAAATACAGCAATACGGGAAGAAGTGGAAAGTGTAGCAGTAATCATACAATGCAGATTCTTAAGCTGTATGTTTGTTTAAATGCTGTTGGCAATGTCTTACTTTCCTACATGGAAAAACTAGGTGGATTTATATTCAAAATAAAGAACTGTTCTCTGAGATAAAGAGCTGTTCTCAGCTCTGTGGTTTACTTAAGGGAGTGGGGCTGGGGGTTATGGAAAGTCTCAAAATATTTATGTAACAAGGAAATCTTCCTTAAAATCTAGGACTCTCTGAAAAGTATTTCTTATTGGATCCCTCAGTGGAGAAAAGCAACGTTGAGAAGCTTAGAACACTGATACATAAAAAATATTTGGTGCATGAAGTCTGCAAATTCTCCTCTATCTTGCCCTAGGTGGGTTGTTTCACCCCTGCTTTAAATGCTGTGATGTGGGTCAGGGGAGTGGGGTGTCAGCCTGTGTGGTCAGGTGTCCCTACAGCTGAGGGTTACATGATATTGCCTTAATTTAGCAGTAATGTAAGCAGCCATGCTAGCAGCATTTTTAATTAAGAGGAAAAAACAATGGGAGAAAGCAGCCACATGCCTGGCAGTGGTTAGTGCAGCTCTCTGAGGTTAGATCCCAGAGGCCCAGGGCCCCTCCTGGCCTCCTCTATGCTGTGAATGTTGTTCCTCAGCACAGCTGCTCATGACACAACATAGGGTGGCTTCCCCTCTTATGTGATATATTTAGCTTTATCAATTCGAGGCTAGATTTTCCAAAACCGATTTGGGCCATTTATAGATTTGGCATTGATCTCCATCTCTTTTAAGGAATGATTCTTAGGGAATAGTTTAGTCTATTGAATTTTTAACATTATAGTTTTGCAAGTTCAACTCTGCACCATTCTCTGAATGCAATCTTCTGCTTTAGATAACAAAATCCTGTTTCTAGAAACTATCTTCATTTTCTGATATTAAAATATTAGTCTTTTTTTTTTAAGAAAAAGAACTTGATATCTGATTTACCTGAACTGCATATTAATGAAACTGAAACCTTATATTTTGTCTATTTAATGAGGAAAAAGTTAAGTCATGAAGCCTGAAAGGTCCATATGTTATGCTTGGACAAGCTGTATAGAAATAAAATACTTCACAGAGCTCTGTTTTTATTTTTGATGCTACGATAGGTTATGAAGCAAGTTTGCATTTGAATGCTAAATAAGCATGAATTAATGGATGAGGAATTTTACATTAGCCCAGTCAACAGGTCAGTTGATGAAATGAGGTCAGATATAGTATTTTGTTTAAACTGAGAGAAATATTTTGCACATCATTCACCTGAAGATGGAGCTTGAGTGGTTCTGAATATATATGCAATGTATAACTTCTTTCACAAAACTGTGATTAATAACATTCTGTTTGGGCTTTGTATAGGGAAAGAGGCACCATCCTAAGCTTATTTAGATTCTTGTGGCAGAAAAATGAAATCTATAAACAAACTTTCTTTCTTTAATCTTTCTCCACTACCCTGTGCTCCCGGGTGTTTTACAGATTCTTATATAAGACTCCAACAATTATTGAGCTGTTCTTTTGACCTGGTTGCTTGAAGGATATTGGATTTCTGTTATCTTTAAACGGAAATTAGCAGTCAGATCACCTGAAGTGCTAAAACATTGCTAATTTTTTTAAACAGATTTATTACAAAATTTTTTTTCCCCCTACCTCGGACTTCACATTTAACTCATTGTAGTATCTGCCTAGTGTAATTTGAGAATGATATTCTCTGAGTAATATTTTACTAAGCATTCTTATGTCTGCAGGACGATGTTATAAACTAACTGCTATCTCTAAAACCCAGTAAGTACACAGTCAGATAACCACTTAGGTACCTAATATTATGGTTTAAAATAGTAAGAACATGTTCCCTGTGTCTGCTGTTTTCTGTTTATTTCAGTGACTACTTTCTCAAAGGACCTCTTATTTGTGTATACTGAATCTCAGAGTACTCACTGAGGACCTATTTTCACTTCTTTTGTTTAGCTTAACTTCCAGCTTTTCAGGTATAGCAACTGATTTCATAGTTCCCAGCCATGTGGCAGTGACTATGAGGACCTAAAATTTCTGACATTGTCTACATCAGAAGTCCTTAAAAAGTGTGGAATACCTAATTGTGAATAGACTTTGTCCTAAGTGTGCCATTTCTGATTTATGTCCCTGAAATTGTTGACGAAAATTCCTAATTTTATAGAGTCATAGGAGCAGGATTGTGGGTATCTGTGGCAGCAGAATTATAAACACAGAATTAGTGGGCAAACCACTAAGGAAACAGACACTGTATTTACCATTTTAGGTGAAACTGAAGAGATTCCTCAGTGCACATTTTCTGGAACTGGAAGCCCTTGAATGGTTACTGAGTTTGAGAACAGGAGACTTGTCTTTGACCTCATAGAACAGAAAGGTTTTATTTCCTTTTTTTGTGTTCTCATGATGACAATTTATTCCTCTTTTTTTTTGTTATGAAATTTTAGACATGGAAGTATTCCTTGCACTTATATCCATAAAGAAATATGATATTTTCCTTTTGTTAACTACAAGAATATTCCTAGAAATTTTCTCTTAAGATATAATGTGATATGTACCTCTCAATTCAACAAAGATCCTTTCTGACAGGAATGAAGAATGGGTAGGGGCAAGGAGTGAAAAAGTGAAATATACTAAATTCTCATTTCTTCATGTGCAATAAAAGTGCTAGACACTATGCTTGTAAGTAAAGAGACAAGCACATTGAGGGAAAACAGGGTTGCTGATGCCAGTGATGTCTAAAAAGAACGAAGAAGACAATTGTAAAACATTATCTATCCAGTTCATAAATCTTCACCAGCCTTTGTTGTACAAGCTTGAGTGAAAACATTTTAGGCAAAGTTTTAAAAGAACCTGGAGAACTATACAAAAATGCCAAGAATTGGATTAATTGGCATAATACAAGGTGGCTGGGCACAGTTGGGGAAAGTGTCAGTGTAGGGAGAATCCCCACCAAGTAAGACTGTCTGTGCAATTAGCTATCTGAACTCTAACCCTTCCAGAATAATTAATGAATAACAGAGGGGATCAAGACAAAGACACAAAGTGATTTGGTGGGTGCTAGCAAGTAATACATCAAAGAATGCTGGTAATTGGCCCTGTGGCTTTCATTCTTTGCCCTATTTCTTTCAATTCATTGACTCAAAATAATGGGTTCAGGTTCATTATCAACAGGTTTTAGCTGCAAGAGCACAATACTTCAACAAAGCTATGATTGTAGCAGTGCTGGTGGTTAAGTAAAAAGTTGTAGACTGTAGCACACTCCCTTGAAAGGGAAAGTAGCAGCATAGTCATAGGCTTTGTCTTACATGAAACAGTTGGTATTCACGAATTTGCTCTGAGTTTTCTAAGACTTGGTGTTCACTGAGGTTACAATGCTGGAATACAGTTGGTATGGGCAGGTACGTATAACTCCACTTCAAACCCTATTATAGCAACATCATCTATATTCTGTTCCTTCAGCTGTAAGAAATGAAATAGAATTCTTGACATCATGTGTCACATGTACATGACATTATCTGCAAATTAATAGAGGCAGTCTGCAGGCATTTTTTTCCCCCCATTTTCACAGCATTGCTGTAAAAGGAAAATTAATTATTTTTAATCTGTTAAAATATCTTCCTGATCTGCAAGATTTTACTTTGGGGGTTTGAGTACTTTTTAGCCAAAATCAGAAATGGAATCTCCAACTGTTCTGTTTTGTGTCTGGTGTAAATTCTATATTAAGATTTGATTTAGATGCTGAGGAGGTATTTAATTAATTACAATAACTTTTCACAAAAAATAGAAGAAGCAGCAGAATATTAGAACAGTCATCTTCAATGTGTGAGTGATGTGTATTTTTGCTTTGTTATTTCATTTTGGCACGATTGTTTCTCCCTTTTTACAGGCTATGGGATATGTTTGTTATTTTTTCACCGTCCTATTAAATACAATTGCATTTATTGTTAAAAACTGTATGACACTATAGTTAAATACTGCCCTTTTGATTTAATACTTGAGAAACGTGAGAAGTAGTCTAAATTTTAGAAGTATACTTATGAGCAGAAATTTGTGTAAAATTATTTTTTAAGTTAAGGGATGCTATTCTGAATTTGGATTCATAACAAATACACAAAATATCATAAGTTTTAGTCACCAAATTGTGCTCTATGCTTTCATGGACAACAATCTAAAAACTTCCTGTTGCCTCTAACAAGTCTGTTAGGAGGTAGCTGCTGGCCCAGCTACTGGTTGTCTAAATGTTACAGTTCAAAATCTGATCTCCATTATATCACTGTTTTCTGAAATATCTTGAACAAAATGTATGTAGAATTTCATTTTGAGAGGAACATATTTTGCAACTGTGAAATCATACGGTTTAATCTGTATTAATAATAAAGTTACGTAAAAATTTTCTGATACATCTTGTAGTATATTATTTTGATGTTAATGTTTCTGAGAATATCAATTATGCATGAAATATTCAAATTAAGGCATGATTTACTGGTCTATAATTACAACTATAAATATGATGCATGACCTGCAGCCTCATCCCCTTTAAATACACTAATACTGTTTGAAAGAGTGTTCTCACCTATCTGTGTAGTTGTTTGTTCTTATCTTCTATCATGCAGATTCATCCACTAGAATACATGCCTTATCCCTAACTTTATCTGTGACATGGACAAAAGTATTCTGTTTTGGAAAAGCTTTATTAACACGTGTTCTAAATTAAGTAGTTGTTTTTGATAAATTCTAAGTAATGCTTCTAAGAATATTCTTTAAATTTTAAATATTTGTACTATGGCACAACTTAGCACTGGGAACATGCTACAAGCTTAGTGTGACAAATATGTTAGTCAGAATGTTTGCTTTCCCCTCTCCCTGATTCTAGCTGGTTTTGGTAGAGGTTTCTTGTGTAAATCTCAGCATGATTTAGACAATATATGAAACAACTCAAAACAGCTTCAGTATTGTTCTTTTAAGTTCAAATTCTAGTTCTGATGGAGGCTTTGCATTGCACTGAGAAAGTCTTTTGAGGCATGGATGCCATAAATATATTATGTCCACAATAATTAATGGTAAAGATGGTAAAAAACCCATTAAACTGATTTATTTTAGTCTTGCCAGTGTTACAAGTTGTTAAAATAAATGTACTAATACTATTAACGTTGTGAATAGCCATACTCACAGTGCTTTCTGTCACACATAGAGTTCAAGGTCCTATGCGGAAAAAGTACCGGTTGATCTTGTCCCAGATGTTCTCACACTTTTTCAGAAAGTTGCTCCTTTTTTTTGTATAATTTTACCTTCAAGTGAATAACAAGACTTTGGAGAAGGAAAATCGTTATTAAAAATACACACAGACCTGATCAAAATAACTTTGATGGCTAGAATGATGAGAACAGTCACTCTCTTCCTTTGACAGGTATTTTTTGGTCTGAGATTTGAGGGCGGCAATATTGATTTAGAAAGCTCTGTGGCTCAATTTTAAATGAAATGTAAAACTTTCCCATTTTCTCACCTATCAACCTCCATAAAAGAGCAGTTGCTCTTGCAGGGAAAAGCACTGTTATCACTTTGGGTATCACAATGCACTTATGATGCGGGGCTTATCTAAGAGCTCCCATTTCTGTGACTAGGAATGAAAGCCTGTCTTTATTTAGGGTAGGAATTCTGACTGCAGCAGCTGGATACCAGTCTGGATTCCAAGCAGGCTAGTGGAATTGGGACACCCTTTCCACCCTGCTTTTCTCCTCTCTCCTGGAAGTGACAATTGCAGAAGGCTCTCCCTCTTCTGCATGCAGCTGCATGCCTTCCCTGACATCCACTCCTCCTTCTTCCCAGAGCTGAATGTGCCTGGGCTGTTGTTTGGACCCTTGTTATCCTGCAGAAAGTTTCCCAGAAACACACAAGGAGTTCATGCGTTCTATCCTTGATGATCAAAATTACCCTAATATGCTGAAAGTGATAGCAGAACTAACCATTTATGGAAAAGGCAGGGGAAGAGGAGCTGAGAGATAGTCCTGTCTCTCAGTTGTGCCCAGTTCCTGTCTTGTAGTGAGAGCGGAAACAACTCCAGGCTTTTAAGGACGTTTAGCAGATGAGAATTAGAATATACCCCCTTGTGTTTCTTTCTAATAGAAAGTGCAAGAAGGCTGCAAAGGAAGCCTTGGTTGCGGAAGGTCAGGCTGACCTCCTTTGAAAAGAGGTCTCTCTGCCTACTGCTCCCATAGGAAGGGATCCAGCGGCTGGATCTACCCTGTCCTGTGATCAGGGAAGTGCTGAGATTCCATTCAAATCACTGTTCCCTGAAAAACAGGCTTTTCAGCATAAAATTAGGTGTCTTCTACTAAAAATCATATGCTTTCTAAACTAGGATCTAATTTAGCTGATATTGTAAGCTTGAATATCTCAAAGGCTGTAAATGTAGCAAAATCCAGACTCTTCTTAGATGTGATTTTTCTGTCTTCAGTTGATATGCTTTCATGTGAACTATGATCTACTGCATAATGTGTTACTGGGGCTATTAGTATAATATGGGATAAATGGGTCTTGTGGAGAAAATCACGTTTAATGAAATTTTGGGGTATCAGAAGACTAAAAGCATAGGACGGCATTAACTAGACTCAGGGAGTGTGATTTGTGTTCTAGATTTTCTTCTATATACTAAATTTATCACCAAGTCTCTCAAAGATGACAGTATTTACCAGGACAAAGCCTTTTCAGATTCTTAGCTGAAAAGTTTAAGCAGCAAGGAAATATTGCAATAATGACATTTTAATTTAATTACTTCCATAACAGTGAAAAAAGGAAATGTTCATAGCATGGGAAGAGGAAGAGGCTGACCTCTGTTATCAATAAAGTTTATAAAGTTTATATTTTCTTGCAAAGCGCATTCCAAAAACAAAAGAATAATGAATCACCACTGGATCTTAGGAAAAGAGAGAAAAAATGCTGGAGGGTGCAGAGATGCTGAAAAAAAAGAATCCTGAGTAATGAAAATCAGTGAGGTGGAAGCCAGAAACAACAAGGGACACTGGAAGAGAATGTCCTATTATATTTTGCATCTACTAATGTGTCATTGCCCAACAAAGAAGAGTCTAATCCATCACTCCTCTTTCCCCTGAAGAGAGGCCTTCCACTTTTGTCCCCTTTGCCCTTCTCCCCCACTCTCAGTCTCCTCCATGATGGTTTTTATATCATTGTCCATAATTTTCTCTGACTGGAGGTCCAAACATATTGCTTGTGGAAAAACAAAACAAAACAAACTCTGTGAAGACTGTCTTGTTTTTTGAGCTTTGAATTCATCTCAATTTTTCAAGCATCCCATGGGAGGCTAGGCTGTCCCTGTCTAGAGCAGAGATCAAGTGAAGGCAAGTGCAGGTCCTGGGATTATTTTTTTCATAAGATTTGCAATGCTGTGAGAATAGCTACAGCATCTTCAGCAGCTTTAAGAGAAAGCACCTCTGTTCCAGTGTCCAAGGTGGACAGTATCCAAGTGTTTTACCTCTGTTTGATGGTTTTGCCCCATATAACTCTTTGCCATGTTAGACCTCTTGCTTGCCTGGTGAAATCAGAGGCACTATTAACATCTTTCAGTATTGTTACTAAAAATTGTGATCTGCTATCACAAAAGCCCCCTTGGCTTTTGGTTTTGTGCAATGCACCAAAAACCTGGCTATGACTATGAGGCACTTTTATGTCTTTCAATTAAAGAACATTTAAAACAGGGAAATACTGTGTAAGTTATAGCTCATCTGTCATTGCTTCTGTATCCTAATTCTTGGAAGGTTAGAGAAATCCTTTACTCTAACATTATACAGAAAATGATACAATGTGAGGGAAATGGGTATTTCCTGAACAGGACTTGGGAATTAACTCCCACCTTTGGAAGTATTTAAATCTGAGGATTCAAATATGCCCATAGCAGTTACAGCAGTTATAAAAAGTGGGATTAAAAGAGACAAAATTTCTTCCCCTCAAGGCTTTAGAATATAGGCACTTTTCTTTTTTTAAAAAAAAACAGCTTAGGGAACTTAGTGTGATTTCAAGTCATCTGGAGGAAATCATTGCATTGCAAGAGACTATCCTGATTACTGAACATTTTAATCTCAACCCAACATAAACATGTCTTCAACACCACATACACCTGAGTTGCCCTCTAAAATACCCAAAACCTTGATCCATATTCAGGTTTTTTTTTTTCGAGTCTCCCTGCTGTGATGAAAGAGTCATCTCATCTTGTATTAATTTTGTCTCGGTACATGGAATATTATTATTCTATAGCTTTTGGGGCAGTTTTTCTGAGAATTTTAAAGCTCTTAAAGTAATAGTTGAAATTTCCACCTCAATGCCAAGAAAACATATTTTGTTTGTGAGAGGAAGGTGGTGTTAGGAAACTTTACCATGAGAAATTGTCCTTGACAGTCATCGAAAGTCAAATAAAGAACCAAATTTCTAGTAGTTCCTTAAGAGGTGAACCTTGTCCCCACCCTTCCTGGGAAGGGAAGCAGGATCTGTGAAACTCCTGGGTGCTTGCTTGCCTCGGCATTACCAACCACCAACCAGCCAGTCACGTCTGCCACCCGTGGTATGGGTAAGGATCTGGGGTGATCAGCTAGCAGGGTCTATTCTGGGTTCAGAGGCTGCAGGAGTGGGTGCAGAGCCTCGCAGGAGTGGTGTCAGCCCCTGGGATAGCCTGAGCACTTATATCAGGCTGGCAGGCAGCACCCTGCTTCCTGGCAGGGATGTGCAAGAGCAGCAACTGCACAACAGCACTTAATTGTGTAGTAATTTATTGATTTTAATGCTTGCATCTTAACTGCCATTGAACTTTCAGAGTATGACTGTTGCAGGAACTGTTTGCTTAAAAAGATGTTTTCAATACCATCTGGATTTGGACCACTTTACAATTAAACTATTTTACTTCAATAACCATAGCATTGCGACATAGCTAACTGGGTTTGAGTTAGGTCATTAACTTAATAAAGTGATTTCTGAGGAGAAAAGAAGATTTCTTTTCCCTAGTTTATAAAATTAGATTAATTTTACTCTATAAATCAGTACATGCTTTTTGCTGCTTGTTTATACAAAGCTTCTGTTGAGTTCAGTGGAAACTCTGCCAACAAATTCAGAGTAAGACTGTGTTCAAATATTTACTTCACACCACAGTTTTCAATTTTGCAGTTTATCCTTTCCCCTTGTCCATTTTGTATTTAATTATGAATTGATTTTTAGAACTATGGGGACTTTAACATCCATATATGTCCAGATATTTAGTCCATGTATACGTATGTATAGGCAGCTATATTAATTCACAATTAAACTCTCCACCCATAGAAACTTGATTCTGAATATAGACAATTTATCTGCCCCCAAACCTGTAATTATTATTTGATATCTAAAGAATTTAATCATGCTTGGTCTTTTGCCTCATCAGTCATAGAAAAATCTCTCAGATTTTGATGAATTTTAAAAGGCTGAAAGTGATTTAAGGGCACAGTCTACAATACAGTCAGAGGGTACTGGCATTCTTGAATCACTTTTGTGGCTCTCTCAAAAATATCCTGAATGTGTAATTACACATCAAAGACAATATGCTCCCTGTAATGCCAAGGGGAGCAATTGACTTTTGGAGAACTATATACACAAAGGTATTCAAGTATTATTGTGGCAACTGACAGGACTGTGTATTGATTTAAATGTCTAATCTTAAATCAAGGTGAATTTTAAAAATCCAGACTTATTTATCCCAAGCCATATTATATCACTGCTTCTAGATACTTCATTTTCTCTGGATCATTCTAAAAGTTTGACATCTGGGTTAAGTTAGTTGTCATTGTGGAGAAACAAGGTCTAACACAGAGCAATCAACCATAATCAGGACATAACTCCCTAATTTAATCAAAAATTTATATTCTGGAATCAACATGCATTTGTATGGAAGAAACAGGAAAAAAAAAACCCAAAACAAACTGGTAGCAAGGTTAGATTTGAAGCCTTTCCTTTCTTTTCATATTGACCTTCTGCATGCTCTTCTGCCTCAAGGATATGCAACACATTTGCTGAGTGGAAGAAGACAAATGTGATCTGTAGTGTTGGGGGATAACACTTGTTTCTTAGAGACACACTTGCACACTCTGCTCCAGGGTAACTGGTTGTGTTGGATGATTGTGAGGGTGTGCACAATTGTAAATGCAAATGTATTTAAGAAATGATGGTGCAAACTAGAAGCTTCTAAACCAAGTCACTAAAAGGCAAGGTTGCCCTTGAGCTGTGCTTCACATTGGTGTGTTGTGTTTTAATCCGTCATTGTAAGTTGCCTCACTTTTCTAGGGTTGTGTTGATAGTGCATAGGACTAAATTTTCCCTAGCAGTTTTTTGCCTTGCACCAAAAGAGAAAAGGAACAACTCTGTGAGGACTCATTCTGCATAGAGGCGCAGGAGGGTTGTGTCTGTGGAGTACTGCAAAGCTACCTCGAAGCAGTAAGTGGGCAAAAGCTCAGAATTTGTTTCATGGAATCATAGAATCATAGAATCACCAGGTTGGAAGAGACCCACCGGATCATCAAGTCCAACCATTGTTTCATGGTCATTTTGTTACTTTCGGAGGCTTCTTGGTACTGTAGCCTTCTAGGTGATAGGTAATCTGGGCTAGGCAATGCTGTGGTCACATCTTCCTGAAACTGGCTGTGTTCCAATGGGACAGTTTCTGCTGAGTTGTGAAAGCAGGGGAAGCTAGCAGGGCTGCAGGCTGTTGTCAGCACAAGACTGGGAACTGAACAAACTCTTTTCTGCAAGTGATAATTATACCACAGTTCAATAAAGGAGTGCTTGCTAAACCAGACACAACCAAGCACAAAATAACCTTGCTGATCAAGCAGTGGTACCTGTTGGGATCTATTGACTGTTCATCTTGGTGTAGACTGTATAGGTGCATTCAAAACCTGTTGGTTTGATGTTTCTTTCAGGAAAAAAAATAAGTGTAGGCTAAGGGAAAGCTGCTTCTGGAGTCTCAGGCTACACATGTTGTAGGAAATACTTGCCATCTCCCTCAGTTTTGCATGATGCTTCAAAGCTTCTCTTCTCCAGACAGTGTTCAGTCCAGCTGCCAACTCTTTGCATAAGTGGAATCTCCTGCTTCACCTCCCTGTGTGACTGGATGGATGTGCTGCAAAGACTTTTTTCCTGGTTTTGGGTGTTCAATGAACTGTGACTTAGAAATGAAGAGTAAATGTGTTCAACTAAAGCAAATCCAACAATATTCAGATAAAACTTTACTTAAGGTTGTACTAAACGTTTAAATGGCCGAACAAGCTGTATTAGTGAGATTTCATCTGCTTTTATGTCCATGCCCAGAAGCTGGACATCTTAGCCTGAATTACTAATGCCAGGTTGCCTTCGTAACAAACAGAGAAAAGAAAAGAACTTAGAAGACTTCTGTGCAGTCCTTGGTTCACTGTCTACAGAGAGTCAAACAAATCACCTCCTGGAGATTTCTCTCTAGTAAGAGCATCACCTCAGGTAGAGATGTCTAACTTTGAAGTGTCTAAACTTAGGCAAGATGAATCCCATCAGGTAAAAGATACATCACAAGATGTAGGGCTTGCCTTGAATAATTTATCATTTATCTAGGGAAGGCAGGCAAAAGGGCAGCAGGGAGACAATGCAGAGAGGTGACAAGAATTGGCCAAAATGACCGGGATTCTCAGTCATTGCATGGGAATACACCCTCGTTGTCCTGAGACAAAGTTCTTTACCATATATCATGGATCCATTTAAATCTAGGGTATACTATTAATTTCTCAATGCTCCTCTGAACTTCCTTGTTAAGAGTGTGAAGCAATAGCTGAAAGCCTAAGGGTTGGGAAGGGGAGAAGGAAGGATGAGAGGAGGCGTCTCACACTTCACAGTCAAATCTGAAAAAGGAAGTACTGCAAGTTTTGCAAGATAATCAGAACCTTAAAAAAAAAAAAAGTGCAGCCTGTTTTGCAGCCAGTTTCAGAGCCAGTTTGCGAGCCAGCTCCACCACAAACTAGCTCAGCAATGGACTTTACTGCAGCTGCTCTCACTTATACTGATATGAAAACCGCCAAATCAAAAAGGGAAACTTTATTTTTGTTGAACACGATATAAACTATTGTAAGTGCTGTAAGTGGAAATTCACAATCTATAGGACATGGGTTATAGCTTGGGAATGTGGAAATATCCTTCATATCACTTTGCAATTTTTCTCTTTTTTAGTTTCCATTGGCTAAATACAATCAATATGTCTGATAAAGATGAAATATTATTTTACTTTTTCTTTTCCAGAAATGTAGTTTCTTTAGCTGCATCATACATGGTATGTGACTGTAATTACAAAGGGTCAGTGGTCTATATTGACAGTCTTCAACATTAAATGAATTCCACACAGGGGAAAAAAAAGAGGAAAAGCAGAAACAAAATGCAAATAGTTTCAAAACCAGGCAATCTACCACACAGTAGAAACATAGAAGAGATGGCAGACTCAAAAGATAATAATTAGGAATTATTTGCAGAATGAAATAAAGGCAAAGATGTCAGTAGCTTTTTAAAACATCAGCATACCAGATGTTTGCTCAAAAAAAATTTAACCTGTGAATCAAATAAACTTTGCCTCCTTGTCCTAAACTGTGTCTTCTAATGAAAAAATTCAATGTTCTTTTTCATCTTAACTTTCCTTAATCTTCAGTCCCTGGGCTTGACATCTATTTAAAAGAAGCAGTCTAAAAATAGGAGAGTGAAATGTAATGACTTTGAGCAATTATGGCATGACTCAGACTACTTATTCTTAGAGTCCACTGTCAACTCAAAGTAACAGTGGCCTCTGTTCAGTTTTAATTACTAATGTTGGGCTATCTTTCTTGAAGATCTTTGGTAAAGACAGCTCAAAATTTTGTTGTATAAATTATGGTGTCATATAAGTTTTAATTAGAGGGATCCAGATACTCAGCTACTATATCTCAGGATTTCGTGAAACATGTTATAGCAAGTCATGATCTCAGTCAATGTGACCAGCATACAAAGATATGGATGATCATTTACCTTACTCATGTGGGATAACCCTGAAACAATGTAATTGGCAGCACTTGCAGCTTATTGGCATTAATATATTTAATGATGATTTTAAAAAGCCTTTCCACTGTAGTGTGGGAAATTTTCAAGTTCTGTTACCATAACTGTTGCAGGAGCTTTAGGGTAACATAATTCCGGCTGCTCGTACCTGGGTGTCTGAGACCCCACTCAAGGAGAGGTTCCTTGAGGTGGATGGTAACAGGTGTGAGGCTGGTACCACAGAAAGAGGAGTTGTTTCCCTGTCTATTTAGAGAATCACAGACAACTGGCATTGGCTCTGCCACATGTGTGACAAATGCCTCTGGGGTGTTTTCTGTTCCCCCTCAGAGTGGATGATGTTGGGGTTGCTGCTCAGAGCACCTATGTACTGTTCAACAGCTGGAAAGTTTTTCTTTCTTAAAAGAATTCCTGAGAAAAGTGAGAACATAAATACTGGCTGTCTCCCCTGAGCAGTAAAACATTCTGGAAGCTTGTGGCTCCCACAGGCAAAGGGGTTGTATGTGTTACATTTGTGCCTACAGATGTTTGATCAGGTCTGCAGCTTTTTGTGATTTATACTGAAGTGATTGAAAGAAAAGATGTACAACCAAATATAAATGCCAACAGGAATTTTAGTTTGTCTTCATAGTCACTAATGTGATAGTAAGCTGAAATTCCCTACTTTTTAATGAAAATTAATTAATTAAATGTATCTCTTTCTTTGATGCAGACCATACCTGTTCATTCTGCAAAATGCTCAAAGGGTTAGATTAAAGATGAAACAGAACACAGTAAGATGCAGGAGATGGTCCTCCTCCTTCAAATTGTATTTAAATGATAAAAAGCCTTTCTTCAGGATTAGATTTGAAATGTAGATTTCCCATTACATTTAATAATACAACCTCATACATAATGATAAAACTCAATTCTTGTAAATTCAAATTTTGAAATTACCATGATTATTTATGTCAGAAAATAATTGAAACAATTTATTTTTTGTTTGTTTGAATATTGCTTAAAGTTGAGTATTTTTATGCACATTTTCCTATTTTTTTCCACTGGATTTTAATTTTAAAGATTTTCTTTTATGTTAATTATATTGAATCATACAAGTGAGGAATATTCATCACTGAATGTTGTGGAACATTAAAGTAAAACAACTTCAGAGAGCTCCTATTTAGAACTTCCTATTTCACCATCACCACTTTCAACTGGAAGTTGCCAGTCACTAACTTTCAGCTCAATGAATCCCATCATTATTTGGGTTGTCTGTATAGCTGTACTCATGATCATATAGTTTCCCTTCTAGTTCCTGAATATCTGAGAATAGACACCGTTTGAGAAAAAACAGATAAGTTGGACTACTTTTTCTCATTGTTTTATTATCTTAAACTGCCTAAACTAAGCCTGATTCATCCATAAAACATAGGAACTCGAGGTTAAGTGACCACGCCAAACTCTGATTAGATGTGTGTTTATATATGTATGTATATGTGTGTATATATATATACACACACATAAAAACAATGCATGAAAAAGGATTAAAACACAGATTCACAAAGATGCTTAAGGTATACTTAGGAATAGGTTTTTAATGTCTTCCACAAAAATTAAGTGGCTAAAAAGGAGTAATCCAGCTGCTGCATATAATAGAGCTCTCTTGCTCTGAAGATGGAACATGACAAACACACTGCTCTTCAAATTGTACTAATGACTCTAGAAAATATAATTACAATTGGTGGAAGTGATATTTCAACTACTCCTACTAAGAGCAGGATAATTTAATGTGATCAGGACTAATAAATTGCTGAACTATTGCAATCCTCATAGAAACTAACAGTGGGATTGAGAATGTGTACAAGAGCTCAACGAAACTGCGTAGTCTCTGTATGTAGAACCCAAAGGAATTCTCATCTGATACCCTTCCCTTTGCATCATGAAGATCCACATCTAGCTACTCTTTCTGCTGATTATCTTTTCCTTAAAGTACCTGTGTCTGCACAGAATATGCTACTTGCATCCAGGACAAAAGAGAGACAGAAACTGATCTTTAATTTTGTTTTCCTATAATGGCCTTTTTTCCTCTGACTTGAAAGTCAGTGTTATGCTTTGTTGGGTTTTTTTTGGTTGTTTGGTTGGGTTTTTTTATGTTTATATTTTCAGGTTTGGCAGAATTAAACCAAAGCAAAACCTAATGAATATCATAATTCAGTTCATGTTACAGGTCACTTGAATATACAAGAGTACGAGAGTTAGCATGCTAATTCATTCTCTATTGACTGAGAAATTCAAAGCATGCTTACTCCCCAGGTTCATGAACAGATGTCTAGTACAGCAGAAACATGTACCTAATGTTAGTTTTGTGAGCTACATCTGCTCTTGATCTTTAAAGTCTGAGCTATGATTGTCTTATGTCCAGACTTCTCCTTTTAAGCTCACATTTAGAAACCTAGATAAAAGTGTTCCTGAGCATGGCTGCTGTTTGGTATTTTGTAGCCCATACAGCTTTCCATGGAGGTGATTTTCTGTACTTGTAAGAAGCAGTTAATTTACATTAAATATCCTAAAGAAAAAGTGAAACTCTCAAAGGATATCAGTTTGAATATTTTTCTCCATCGCCTGTGTGAAGTGTTTTATTCTGCAATTTCAGAAATGGAAGAAAAGCCGGATATGAGCTGGTGATGTGCATTCATAGGCCAGAAAGCTGACCAGATCTTGGGCTTCAAAAGAAGTGTGGCCAACATATTGAGGGAGGTGATTCTGCCCCTCTACTCACTCTGGTGTGACCCCACTTGGAGTAATGTCTCTAGGGCTGAAGTCCTCAGTACAGGAAAGACACAAACCTGTTGGAGCAGGTCCACAGGAAGGCTACAAAAAATAATCAGAGAGATGAAACACCTCTCCTATGAGGAAAGATTGGGAGATTTGGGGTTGTTCATCCTGGAGAATAGAAAACTCCAAAGAAATGTTATTAGGACCTTTCAATACTTAATAGGGACTTATGAAAGATTGGCGACAGTATTTTAGTAAGGACTATAGTGATAGGAGAAGGGATAATGGTTTTAAACTAAAAGGAGATAGATATAAAGAAGAAATATTTTTACAATGAGGGTGGTGAAACACTGGAACAGGTTGCCGAGAGAGGTAGTAAATGCCCTATCCCTGGAAACATTAAAGGTTGGATTGGATGGGGTGTAATCTTATTTAGTTGAAGATGCTCATTGCAGGGAGGGTTGGACTGGATGACCTTTAGAGGTCTCTTCCAATGCAAATTCCATGATTCTATGAAGTAATGTCAGGATTGTTGTTTCCATGTGTCAGTCAGCGTCCTGACCCATGCATAACACATTTTGAAGACTAACAGTGTGCTCATATCTTTTGAAACTCCACAATAGAGACGAAAATCTCATTTCCATTGTGATCTGTTTAGACTGTCCATTAGCATTGCCAGAGCAGCCGTTGAAGTTTTTGCAAATTGTTTTTACTAAGTAGGAATTTAAACAGTGATTGACACACCTCTAAGTTCTGACTGCTCGAGAAGTTAGTGCCTTTATGTTATTCAGGTATTTGGTTGTGGTTTATTGAGATATGTCTTATGCTTCTTAATGCTATGTTTTGTGGTTTTCTTAGTTGTGATCATGGACTGATGAGTAAGGCTGACTCCTGCCCTGCTCTGAGAGCTTTTGTGGTCTACAGAGTCCTACTGATGGGAGAACCAAGCAGGGAACGAAGGTCATAATTTCAGGCACACAAAGATGGCAGATTTTGTCTCAATTTGAGGACAAAGCTAATTTAGAAATATCAGTAATCATAATAGACCTTGCTGTTTCATTTCAGGGCATAAAAAATACACGTTGAAGCCAGTAAGATTAAATAATATAGTAAGATGAGAAACAGAAGTGCACGGTGAGTTTTGCGAAAAACTGCAACTACTTTTCTTTCTCTGGAAGAATAGGAGGAACACTTAAGCAGGAGTCACACCTCTCAGATACATTTAGAAACTGTATTCCTATTGATATACTTGTGGAGTGTAAAACTTTACATAATATTTTGGATCTAAACCAACCTGTAAATGGATCAGCTTTTTTCTTTGGTCTTGACCTTACTGAGTGTTATTGTTTCAGAATTCCTACTTTGAAAGATGCAGGTATACAAATGTGCTATACATTTGAAGAAATGACTGCATCTATTAACTAGTCCTTATCCATATAGTCATATTGTGCAAATGCTGCATAAGCTTGTGTGGATTGTAAAGTTAAGCCCCAGCAACTGAATAATGTTCCAAGTAGAGCCTTTGGTGGAATGCAAGTGTTAGCAGTGTCTGCCTGCCTTCTTCCTCCATCTGTCTCACTTTCATGAACAATACAACTCACACACAATTATTTTTTTCTGTTAGAAAGGCCGAACAGTTAGTGCCAGCGTATATAATAGCTGGCTATTGCAATGCCTTCTTTATTTTAACAAAAATGCTCTGAAAATTCATTAAAAGTTTATATTATTTCATTAGCCGTTGCAGGAGTATGGGTAAGCCTACTGAAATATCTATCATGCTCACTGATGGATATCTACAGGCATGTTTCTAAAACATGACTTCCCACAAGCATGGAAGACCATATAACAAGAAAATTAACAGGCACTGAATATGTATTCCCAGTCTCCCACTCCTGATCTCTTTCTTGTTAGTTCAGAGCTGTATTTTTTTTACTGTTTTAGTTAAGTCTGTGAGATCCTAGTCAAGCTGTCCAGCAGATAGACAGAAATGCGTGTTTGTCAAATTTCTCAGTCCTTTTGACTTTTCAGTTTTAACAGAGGCTTTTATATATTACATTTTGACTGGTATTACAGAAACAAGACTTTGAGAGTTTATTTCAAAATCAAAGTTTCACTCTTAGAGTGTCACTTGCTTGTGTTCTACCACCACTTCTCTATGTTGCTATAATGCACGTAATAAATAATAAGATTTAATGGACAGCTTTGGCTTGATGACATTCTGAAGTGATATAAATTGGTGGAGAACCTGGAGAGCTTGTGATGAGAGAGTTAAGATGTGCAAAAGTCATATTGTGTTGGGCTTACAGCAGAGCTATTAGAAAGAAAGATCCATAAATCTCTTCTGTAGTGAGCACTAATCAGTCTGGGGACCTGATGCATATAATGAAATGTCCTGGTTTTCCCATGAGCTTCAGAGTTATGATTTTAAGAATAGTAGCTACATTCTGAATTTTGGGCTCATGCCTCAAGATAGTCTTCTGCCCTCTGGCCATACAGGCATTGCTGCAGCCTCAAATACACCCAAACTCTGTCATGTTGTATACTGGAAAAGAAAGTGTCCATGTTCAAAAGCAAATAAAAATGGCATAGTAGAGGTGAATAGCTAGATCTTTTTTTGTAAAGTCTGTGTTTGCAATAGAACTGTAGTAGTTAAAATTTGTGGTTCTGTCCATTATTTCTAACTGTGCTAATTGCCATCCATTGCTTTTCACGTCCCTTTGGATTAGCAGCTTCCTTGAATTTACAGACTGCAGATCCACAGAACCTGTTGTAAGAGCTGCAAATCAACAGAAAGCAGCTTCTTAGCACCCATACATCACCCTACACAGAACATATGCCCAATCTATCAATGCAGGGTGAAGCAGACACACAAAGGGATCATAGTGGTGCTGAACATTGGTTCTCTCTTCCTTGTCATTCTTGACCAGAGTTCAATGGTTTCAGAAAACATAACTGCTGTAGTAATGATCCAGCAGGAATAATTTACAAGAAATAGACCCAGAATGTCTTTTTACATGTGGTCTTCCCATGAACCAAATAGCTAAATCTCTTATTATGGAAATTAATTGTTCCCATGCTTCTCTGCATGTTATCCTGCTGGAATGAGGGACAGATCTACATCTAAATTCTCAGTATGACATTGCAGATGAAATTAGGCTATAAAAATATATATTTATGTATATACATATATAACAGAACTAGACTTTAATCCCAGCTCTACGTGAATAGCTTTATATGAATTTCCAGTTATTTTAGCTGTAAAACTGGTGAATAGTTATTACCCCCCAACATATGAAGTCTTTTTGTATGTTAACGGCAGTAAGCAGTAGTGAAATATTAGGAGCAGTCAGTGGACTTGCTGGAACCAAAAACTGTGATGTTTAGGTCTGGGGTTAGCTGGGATTATTAGCTGACTACTACTGCAGGGACTTTGAGAGGACCCATGTCTTCCTGGGTCAGAATTACAATCTATATTTTTTTATATGGCAGGCTATGAAAGCCATAAATTTTAACAGAACAGGCAGTTGTGCTTCTCAAAAGAGTTGGGATTGTGGGGCAAGGTGAGATTATATATAATTCTTTCAATTCTGGAGGTTTTTGTGTGGTCATGGTTCTGCTACTTGTATACATGTATAAAAGAAGCTTTTTAAATGCAAGTTTTAGGGTTAAGTAGGAAACAATGAATAACATTTTCCTAATAACGGAAGCCAACTAAGAGATTCTTGAAATACTTCATAGAAGTAGGACTGACAGAAAGATCTTTTGCAGAGATGCTCCAGCATTTTATAATATACTAGTTCTGAACTACTAAGACTGTCTATACTTCTTATTCATTAGGCCATATCCCAGTACTCTGTTCTTCAGCCCTCACGTAGGTACCAAAGTGGAGATGAATAAAAAGCCCAAGATATATCTACTTTGTGTTGAAGACATCGACTTTAAAAAATACAGAAGTGAAACTTGTCCTCGGGTGTAAGTGGGCTTGGCAGCCTTTGACCCTATGGCAGGTGCATTGATTGACACAACCTAAAAACTGGAGTCTCTTCTTTTGTATTTCTCTCATAGCTTTGAAAGCAAAACTACTCTTCAAGTCTTTTTATAAAATAAAGAATGCATGTAGAATATGTCCTCTATGTTCATCAGATATACTGTTGAATTTGATAGTCCTATAATTTGTAAGCTACATATATTGTTGCTTTAATGCATTCCCTCACTACTTTGATAAAAGCCTTAAGATGTTGCCACTAGTCCTTTGATGTTTCCTCTGATGTTACAGTACCTCTTTTTTTTTCTTCCCTTCCAAAAAATCTGTTTTGCATAAACATGAGCAGGCAAGACATTTCTAGTTAAGGGCAGAAACATCAAGTATTATTAGTAAAAGGACAAAATGAAAAGGCACATGCAGACTTTCATATCCTCTTGTCAAGCCCTTATAGATTAAAAATTAAACTACGTGGGTGTTTACATTGCAAACAAATTACAGCAAACATATTTTGGTAGTTAAAAGAAAAGAAAACCAACTTAGGCTGCAGTGCAATTTCTTGTGATGCAACAATTCATTTCTTAATAAACTATTAGTACAGAAACTCTGGGAGAATAAATCATACCGGTAAGAAAAATGCTTGCATGTCTAGTTTGCCCATAAATTATCAAACTACTAACATGGATTAACTGTTTGTCATAAAATAGAAAAGAATGAACTTTAATATCTACATTCAAAGATTTATGTTTGGTTTTTTTCTTTTACTAGGAATAAATAAGGGATTAGTAGTAGTAGCAACAGCAGCAGTAGTGGGAGAGGAGGAGTTTCAACTAACAGTCCCAGTAAAGAGTCCTAAAGGGATTGAAATAATCCTTACTCATTTCCAAAATGAAAAAGATATAATAGTAGTGATAGATAACTACTACTATTCAAATTTATCAAGGAAAACAGATTGAATGTTTTGCTTAAGACCATACAGGTCTTACAGGAAAATGTACAAAGACAGGAACTGAATTCACAGAACTCCCATCAATCCACCGTAATTTAAATTACTGGCATGTGTTGTGTAAAGAGTGATTTTTCTATGAATGGCATGACAGTGTTTCTGCATTCAGGAAGAACCTAGTGTAGTGGTCTAGTAATTAAAGAATGTTAAAAGAATGTTAACTTAAGCCAAGAAATGCCAGCTTGTCATCTAGCTTCTTCCAGGACATAGATGTCCTTAGGCTATTCAAAATTTTTTTTTGAGAAGATGAGATCTTTTAATACACTATAGCTATAAACTGAGAATTACAAACTCCTTTTAAAAGTTTTTACATTTCAGTAAAATTTACACTACAGATTAGTTTTGAATAATGTAAATAGGTATAAATTGTGACTTCTTTTTCACACAACTGAGGGGTGGTGCACTTCTTAAGGACACAGCTCACTAATGCAGGATGCCCTTGACAATTACTGCTTAAACCTTCAGCCTTACAAACAATGTGAGTGTTCCCCTGAAATCAGCAAAAGCCATTGGTGGGGTAAAATGTGAAAAGTGTATGTAGTATGAGGATCAGTGCTTAGAAAGGTATTAGCAAGGATAAAGACATTCTTGTAGCAAAAAGCATCGATTAAAGCAAAAAACAATTCTGCCCTCTACCCACCCCTCAATGAGGTGGAAGTAGGTAGAGACAAAGTAAGCTCCTAATTAGCTAACAGGAAATTTGGATATTGGAAATAAGTAGGTTAAAAACTCTTTGATTGTGGTATCAAAAAGTGTGCAACCACAAAAAATTCTAGAGAAACAGAAAAATAGAAGAAATCAAGCAATTCTTGAGAATTAATTAATTAAAGATGTTTACTTTGTCATACTACTTCTAGTCAACTACTGCTTTCATATCCACCTTCTGTCTTCCCAATGTTGTCAAGGCTATTGGGTTCCCTGGTCACAACTTAGAGAAATCTTTTTTTTTTTTAACTAATCTGCAATATTCACTATAGTCTATTTTAATACTGATTGATTTTTCTGTACAGCTGTATAACAGAATCTGGAATTTGTGCCATTTATACATCAATCAAAATGTGAATGATGCGTTTATAAGAAGGCTTATATGTAGCCTTCTATTTCTTCCTAATGTGCAAGCCTTTCTCGGCTTCTTCCACTCCACCCCTTTTCTTCAGAGATGGTGCCCAGATCTGAAGCCTGCAGTAAAAAGACTTAGATTTTTACTGTACAGCAGTAACTGGAACCACAAATCATTTTAACTTGTCTTGCTTCTAATGCAAATACTTTTTCCTGTATCTGTCACATCAAGGGAATCCCAGAGTGTCTTCCATCAGTCCTCCTACATGGTGGCCCTTAAAGGTAGGTTTAGGCAACTAATAGCCATGCTCATCTATCTTGCAGCACACACTTCTTATTACTGAATTTTCAATTCTAGGACTACTGGACAACTTGTGTGCTGAAACTGAGTATAGTGGGATTGGGAGAAGAAATGTTTACTATGGATTTTTCTGTGGCTTTTAGTGATTGCTTAGCTAAAAAAAATCCCCTGGCCCCTCACTTCTCAGTATTTGAAATATGGTTAGAGAGCCAATTAGCTGTTGTCCAGGGCTGCTATTCCATGAGACAAGTTTGCCCTCACATCCATGGCAGTTATTGCACAGTGGACACACACCTTGCACACTTTGACATATAATCTATTACAGCTAAATTTCTGTGTACATCCACTAAACAGCGAAACTGTACCACTGCTACTCTGTTCCTGTCTTTGAGGCAGGATAGACTGGGATTTGCTTTAATGAAGTAGATAAAGCTATAAATTATTTGTCAGCCTATTCACTATCTGGTTCAAATTTTGCAGACTTGTGAAAAAACTCTATCCACAAAACAACCAGGTCTACTTTGGATGCATAAAATGATAGAAAGCCTCGTGGGTATTAGGAATGTTTCTTCTTTTGCTGATGGTCTTTTGTATGACCCTCTGCCCATGCTGGCAAGGGACTTTCTGGCTGATGTGCTCCTACGATCTCTTCAGATTCAGGCATAATATGAGGACCTTTTGTTCAGTGAATATACAGAAAGTTAGGTAACCAGGAGTTTCTGCATTCAAGCTTGTTTTTATATTGAACATGTTCTATTTCTTTCTTTTGTTTAATAATTAAGCATTTCTTCTACACAACCACCTAGGACATTTTCTTGTGCCAGACTGTGAACTCCAATCCTTTATGTTTGTTATGGCATCACAGCTTTGTGCTTCTTACTGCCAAGATCAGATTTAGACTTGGCATTTAAGTTAACTATCCACTAAAAATTGATAGAGAGTATACATTCCTTCTTATTATTTTCTAACATTCTCATGTTGGTTTTGTTTTGCCTGTTTCCCACTGTGTGTTATGTGCCTTAGATTGGTTTTCTTTTTCTCTTTTTAAGTTTTTTTAGCTTTCATTCTGAAGACAGATTTCTCTTTCTTTTCTTTCACAGTTGTATTCTCCCTGTTTTCTTGGTGAAGGGCTTTATTTTTACTTTCAAGTATTCTGTCTAGGAATACAGGGATACTCAAAGTATCTTCTAAGTAGAAAATAAAATTAATGTTCTTTTCATCACTCAGTCTTCTGACAGCTTTTACGAAACCCTTTTTTTCCTACTTACATTATCAGCCTACTCTATCCAGTTGGACTAACTTTCTTAATATTTCTTAGTCATGGTGTTATCCTCTTTTACAAGTACATTAAACCCAGTTCTCTTTTTGTACCTATTAATCCTGAGTCAGTATTTTATGCTCTTCCCAATACTTGGAACATTGCCTCAAACCTTTTTCCAGCAAATAGGAGGATAATACCATCTGCAAGTCTCAGGTGATTTGAGTATCCTTTACTGATACTGCTATGCTTAGTTTCTCGTTTAAGTTTTATGAAGACCTTTGTGCAGGAGAAAAGAGGGTTGGTGATATAATTGAAAGGGACTTCTTCACTTGCCTTGTCAAATGTAATTTCAACTCAAGTGCACTACAAATATTTTTGAGGAGAAAATTTCAATAATGTACAGCGTACTTTTAGAAGTGAAAACAAAATTTTAGTAGTCAACATGAAAGTCCTGCTTCAGGAATTGAAAATGTGGGTTAAATTTAGCTGTGCTAGAGAGTCATGGTTTAATGTGACATGCGAAATTCTCCAGCTGGAGATCCAGCTGTGAGATGACACAATGGGAATTCTGCACACCAAGTAGAGGGATTTCATAATGTTTGGGGAAGGATACCCTTGCCCATTACAGAGACCATCCTGACTGTAACAGCAAGCTCTGCAATCCTGTATCTGTGGTCAAAGAAGGAGGAACAAGACAAAAAAACAGCTCAGAGACCAGCACAGCTTCACTATGAGCCCACATTTAGCAATACTGGCCTTTCTGTCAGTTTTCTGTAAGACAGCTTTCCCCACTCTGGTAAGCATTTATGCATCTGTTATTTCAGTGAGATGGTTCTGATGGCCACCAATGTAAGGATAAATCTGGACATGACTGAGAAAAGTAAGGATATCAGCAAAATGTAATCATTGTATATCTATGCTTTGCATACAGCTAAGGAAAAAGTGATAAACCCAAGTAAATCTCATCAGACTATGTTGTTAAACTGCTTTGGAACAGGACTGAATAAACTGGGACCATGAACCAGGTTGAGAATTACTGTAGCGTTTGATCTTAAAGCTCATTCTATATCATAATAATAAAAGACTGTAATAGGAAGAGTCCTGCCTCTGTATTTAGTCTTTGTGGTCTTCTTTTGAATGCCAACAGTGATGGCAGACCAGTGAAGTGATTGAAGGGAACTGCTAACATAGCTATACTATCATGCTAATTATTTATTTCTGCATCTATTTGTCAGTTAATAATGCTTTTAAGAAACAGATAGGAGATTTCTTTCATTAAAAGTGCTGTATCATTTCTTCCTCTTTAACTGAAATTCCAACCAGAGTTAAGGAAATACCCTTACAAACCACTTCTTCTTTCTCTCCCTCAAACCAACTGGATGTACACAAACAGCTACATACATTATTCATGGTCAGATTTATACCAGTCTTTTCTTGTTTGCCCTGCTGTGTTTGGGTTCTTGGGCTCTGAGGCAATGCTGTTTTGTAGAGCTGATAAAACTAATAGAAATCCAGCCATTGCCGATAGGTAACTATGTGGGTGAACCGATGTTTATGCACTATAACTGTGTGATGAAAATCAGGCTAATCAGTTCTTGCTTTATTTTACATATATGATGGAATCAGTTTTATCTGTTATCTTCTTAAGGCAGACCAGAGAGACTACTGTTTGCCTTGTTTCAACAAGGTGGCCTACGGATTATGATGGTAATTGCTAATTAACTTACTTGATAATTAAACAATTTTGTTAGTACTAATAAACTTGCTTACTAAATCTTGGTGTTGACATTCTCAGCACAGCACTTTGTGGCAGTACAAACACTGTGACATGTCATCCTGCTGAAAGTTCCATGCAGCACACAAAGACTCCTTAAAATGCTGTTATTTTAACAAAGATTCTTAATTTCCACTAAAAAAATAATTTTGTGGGCAGAAAATTTTCACACAGAAACATAGCTATGATAATAACTTTTCTAGCCAATTCTAAAAACTTATTTTTAACTTGTACATTCCTTTCCACATTAGGGCCATTGCATTTGTAAGACTTGTTCTGTACAAAACAGCTTATGATTAATGCTCTTAATAATGACTTACCAGTAGTAATCTTTAATTCCATATTCACACACAACTCTGATTTAAACCAGGAGGGAGTTTCATTTGATTAATCCCAGTAAAATCAATCAACTTTTGTTAATTAGCATATTTTTATTTAGTGGTTATTGACTGAAAACTATAGGGTAGCTTGAGCTTACCCTAATATCACCCCTCTAACTCCTAGTCCGTAGTGTCTACTAAGAGTACAAATGTTTGTTTTTCATGAATTGAAATGTAAATGCTATAAAATACAAGTCCAACACTGAAAGACGTGTACTTGTTTCTGCTAGGCTGCCTTTTGTTTCTATTAATGGTGGTTTTACAGCAGTTCTTGTTCTAAAGGTTTTGAAAGGCTGATTTCAGAGTTTAAGTAATTATAAAAGGAACTGAATTTTGATCTGTTCTACATTAGAAATAGTATAAATATCTTATCCTTTTTTTTGTTTGGCCAGTTGAATTACTGCTGAAGGGAATGTGTTGTGAACTAAGCTTAGTTTAAATACACGTCAAAAGGTAAGACTACTTGGTCAGTTCAGTACTGAAAGTAGCACTTATGCTATTTTTCTGAGATTTCCAGTCAACTTCAGCAAAACATAAGTGTTTGAAACCTTGTACTCTGTAAGTGTTCTCTGAATGCTTTAGCTGATATTCTTGGGTGTTAGGATGAAAAGTGTGACTCAAAACCAAGACTTAAACACATAAAACTATAGTTCAGAAAAGAGTCCTTAAAATAAATTATGAAACTTGAAGTAAGAAAATACATTCGTTTAAATTTCTGGTAATATTCAGTGTTTTTATCATTTAACTTTTATTTTTAAAAATAGAAACAAACATAAATCCTGTAATATTATCAAAATATTTTGAGGACCACATAATTACTGCACCCTAAATCCATTATTACAATCCTCAGAACGTAAGTGGAAGTGTATTGCCAGAAGAAAACAGTGATTTGTAGCTGGTGTTCAAGTACTGAAGGGAATGTTTGCATGCCAACAGCATCCTGAAGTGTGAACAAGATCAGACTCTGCCACTTAGAGCGAGAAAATATATTTGAACACAAAATGGACCAGGTGCATTTTAAAGAATGCCCTTAAGAACTGATATGAATTTTTTTTTGTTACTCTTTTTCTCACATAGCTCTCCTTGACGTGTCATTCCTGATTTTGAGGAAGCGTTGTCTACTGCTGTCAGCTAACCTAATCTGCCCCCCTTTCATGAAAGCACACTCTGTGGCTACATCCTAAGCTGGGTCAAAATGGTGTTGCTGACTTGATTTCATGAAAATTGCGTTGTGAAGCTTAACCTAGAATGCCTACTTTGAAAGCTTCCTCCTTTGCCCTCTTTATGATTCTGAGACTGAGGAAAGCAATAAAAAGCATGTTTCTTGGGCTGAAGCTGGTTTAATCTGTGTCTTTACAGAAGCTATAACTCTTGACAGCAGATTAGCTGCCCTGATGTATTTACCTCACCAAACCTCCTTATGCCACCAGATTTGTTTACTCTGCTCTTACAGCAGATAGTCTAGGGAGTGTATGCTCTAGTACAGTTTGTTTCCAAAACAAGGGAAGACTGAAACACAAAAAAATGGGTTAGTTATAAGTAGTGCTGTCATCTGGTGGTGAAATTGTTACCACCTTTAACAAACTGATCATGCTTTATGACCAATGGGTTACACTTTTTTGAAGAAATTGATGAAATTCCCTTGGCATGCAGGCATGAAATTTGAAAATAGGGAAAACCAGTGGTTTTATTCAAAATCACTAAAACTTTTGAGCTTACTCTATTTTTGAAGAAGAACAGCATGCCTGAAGTAGCTTATTGTGTTCAAGTTTTGTCTTTTTCTTCTTTAGCGTGGGATGACAAAATATGACAAAGTTATTGGAAAGTACATTATAAATCCTGTAATTTGTGTGCAAAGGTTACTTGTCCAATGGAACTTTCAAAGTGAGATACAAGTGAGAAAATTGTGTTTGTCACATGAAAACAATTAGAAATTAAACAACAAATCAGAGCTATTCAGGAATTTACTAAAACAGTGATCACATCAGTGATATTTCTTCTCTTGGTTCATTTGTTTCAAAGTTCAGCCACTTGACTTTCTCATCTACGTATAAAGGTAGTTAGTACATAGTGATTCTCTCCTGTGTTAGACCTGTCTTCCAGACTTTATCTATGGATAGCAAAATTATATAGATCTTTATGATATGGTCATCTTTTGTCTTTTCTGAGTACTGTCATCTGAAGGTAAATAATTTAAAATTCTAACATTAAAATACAAACTTTCATATCTGCAAACATTTTCGTTATTCCTGATCCCTGTATCAGCTTGTGTTATATAAATACTATATTTTGGAGTAGATATTTTTTGACATACAATATTAGTCAGAAAATCTTGAATCTCTGAATAAAATACATCATTCTAGTTATGGATTTCCCATGCTGCTATAAAGGTATTTTTTATGAATGTGCTAGTTGTTGCAGTTGAAATACAAAAGCACTTTTAATACTATTGTTTTGTTTCTGCTACAAGGATTGAACAAACTGCAATGGTGGAAGTTCATTAGCAGATGATTTTTAACTAAAAACCAGATGATTGTACTTTCAATATCCAAATCTGATTTTCCTTGAATATGTGTATGATAGCCTCTTCTTCATTTAGTAGCATCTTATTAGCTGACCTAATCTGGATGACTTGTGGAGACAGAAATAAATAGTTAAAGTTTTTAGGACGTAGCTCCTTGAACATAACTAGCCATATAAAAAGTTTCTTTACCTTCTTCAAATGCAAAAGTCACAATTGCTGTCCTTTCATAACACCAACAATAAAGAGAAACTGGAAGAGTAAAGATTTATTATATTCACAGATGTCATGAATCAATGAGAGCATGGACAGGGTCACTTCACAGAGGCGAAGTAAGGATATTAGCCAGGGTTTCATAATTTGATTGTGGTCCATTGTTATGCTTGTGTGGCCTATTAACTGTAGTGCTGGAGTTTGTTCATAGTTTAGATTTTCAGCTTAAATTCTAACTTAAATCAAAAGGACAATCTTGTAAAAATCCTTCCTGTAGTTTGCTTCGCTTAACTTTACAGGCTGTTTTTATAGTTTAATGTTAAAATGTCTTTTCTGCCATTGAAGACCATAAAGTCATTGAGACTCATTGCTATTTTAAACCATGATGAGTTGACCTTATGAACTTAGGGATCCTTTCTTTAGAAGCCAAGCTTGTGATAGATAAGGAGCCATCAGAGCTGTGCGTATCTAAACTGCAGGAGTTCAATTAAGAAGCCAAAATGTCTCAGGTATACTGGAGCAAATGGAAGTGCTTGCTTTGATAAGGTCTCTGTAGCTGCTCAGTGCAGGTATTTGGCTTCCCCCAACTCATTTCTGATTGCACAAGGAAGTTAGCACAGAGGAATACCTGAAAGGACTGAGCTCCATCAATGCTCAGTGAGTGCTAGAGAATGCCACAATGAGGAAATGCTATCAAAATCCCTGCATCTGAACTGGGATTTCACAGGAAATGCTTACCTGTAAGATCTGGCCTCTAATAGCCACAACCCTGAGAGCGCTGCTGCCTTTCTCTCCCTGAAATAAATGTTGTTCTGCTGACTACGCTATGCAGAGAAATTTCCTTATCCAGCACTGGTTTCTGCAAAGTCTCTTCTCCTGTTCTTTTGCTTCCCCAATTCTCTTAATTTTCATCATGGTTTCTGATTACTCTCATCCTGCCCCACAGTCATAATTATAAGCTATTTTTAGACATTGAGATGCCAAAATACGGAAGCAGTTGTCATTGTTGAAGACATGGTCTTTGTCAAAGAACTTTAAAATGTTTCTTCTTCAGCCTCTTCACCCTTGAAAGAACATTCAAAAGTTCCTGATGAATATGATGTCAAAGGTTAAACAAGATGAAAAATAGTGCATTAGAGTCACATGAGGAATTTTTTTCTTAACTTGAAAGCAACTGTAAGGCATCAACTAAACACAGCTGTGAATTGCCAGGCTGGATGGCTTTTGCTTTGTGTTCTCCCTTCATGCATATTAATAGAGAAGGTCTCATCTAGTCAGATCAAAGTTCCAATAACAAAAATATTCACATAAAAAAAATTAATTACTGTGTTTAGCTTAAGTAATTAATTGACATAATCACACATGCTTTTATAAACTAAACATTAAAGTGAACAGCTACATTATTTGGAGATAGTTTTTGAGGCTGAACAGACTTGTATAACAGCTAAGTTAAATTGAAAAATCGTTTTGTTATGAAATAAATTCACAAATGCTCTTTTCTCAAAAAGTTTAATAGAAAGAGCAAGAAAAACAAACAACTGATGTTCATTTATAATAGAAGTTAAAAAGGATTATTTCATCACTAAAAAGGCTTTTTTCTCCTAACCCTTAAAATCCATTTGAAAGTCCTCAGAAACAGAGCTAAAATTGTCTATGTTATGACTGTGTTTCTTATCTTAAAATAGAATTAGAATTTTTTGGGTACTTACAGAACATTTTAATAATTAAAAAGTTCATGATCAGATGCTTATTTTCTGGTACAGTGGCTGAAAAGATCATGAGACCCATAACTCAGACAGTTTCAGAGAGGTGTTTTGATCCAGACTAGTGATAAATGATGCTATTCCATCAGGGTGAGAAATTTTACTTCAAAAGTTATTAAAAATACTGGAACAAATTAACATCAAGCATAAATGCCAAATTGTAATGAAATATTGAGTTCTGTCCAGTATACTGTGCCCATATTTAAGCAAAGACAGAAACATTTATTAAATTCAGAGTGAATATTCATCAAAGAAAATGTTGCTATTGTAATAGCCAGTTCTTTGATCTAAAAATCCATAAAATTTAAACACAGAAAGTGCTATTAGACCATTCATTCTAATTCCTCTAAAATCACGGGCTTTTTTGTTTTCCATTCAGCTATTATCCTAGTACTTATCTCTGAGTTTGATAAAATATTCCTTGGATTTGGCTAATGCCTCTCTTCCAGGAAATCATGGAGCCTTAGTTTGATGAAAACAAGAAGCAGAGTGTTGCCTTTTGAGTGTTTCACTGTTTATGCACACAATTCACAGTATTAGCTTGCCTAACATCAGCTTATGGCCAGTGACTCTTGCCATGCTTTCTGTAGTAGCCTATTTCTATTCAGCATCTCCCAGAAATTTCATACATTTCAATTTGACAATAAAAGCCTATCAGTTTCTTTAAACTTTAATTGAAACACCTTTTTCTCATTCTTCAATCAAGCTAATATTTTTTTCTGTACTCTTTCAATTTCTTCAACAGTGTCTTCTAAATATTTAGGATAGAAATAGTTTTAGGATCCATTATTGATTTCTCTGAGCCATATATAAAAGCAGAGTAAAGGTAGGCTCCTATTCACTACTTCCTTTATGCTATTTTGCCTTTCTTGCTAAAGCATCATTGGGACACTCCTGCAGAGTTCTTGTTTCTAATGACCCCAAATTCTTTACAGACTTGTAATTTCCAGTATTTTCTCCATTCATTTTTTTTGATTGTTGCATCTTATACGTATTCCTCCATTAAATGCAGATATATATTTGACTGACTGGGAACACATTCTCTTTCAATGGGACCACTATTCTAAAAAATACTTATTCCTTTTTTGTTGTTTGTATTAATCATTAGTCTCAAATCACTAAAGGAAATGTTGAGTCGCACAAGTCTGAAAAGCTCGTCTTTCTGAAGCCAAGCCTTTGTTGATTACTGTCTTATGCATGTTCGTTAGCCAATTCCTAATCCAGTTAAAACAGGCTTTATTGATATTGTGTAGCTCTATATTTTTAATTAGAATATTGAATGATAATAAGTCAAAAGGCACACAAAAGTTGAAGTTTATTATACCTACATCGTTACCTTTGGCAACCTAACTTGAAATCTCATCAAGGAACAGAAGTAGATCTGTTTGACAAGGCTTATTTTGCACAGAACTGTGTTGACTAGCATTAATTATATTCCTGTCTTTTAATAATTTATTAATTGAATATCTTTTCAGTTTTCCTATTATTTCTCCCAGGACTGTTGTTGACCTAAGCAGCCTGGGAGTACAGGTATCACCTACTTGCCCTTAGGGGAATACCAATACAAAGATGTAGGACTGCTGCCTACTGGAATATCATTGACATTATTCATGCCTCCCTATGTCCCTAGTTATGTCCTTTTTCCTTCTTTTGGCATGCTAGGTATCCTTTAACAATGGAAAATAGTTTCTTCAACAAATGTGGAAATAAAACAGTTTATGAAAATAAACAACCGATGGCCTAGTTATGCCATTGTGCAATGTGTAAGAAATGAAAGTAAAATTACTGGGAATGTGGGAAAAGACATTACACAACTCTACCACAGATTTAAAACATGGTGATGTGTGCTTAAATTAGAAAGAGCAATTGAAGAAGTTAGAATATGAATCTGTAATTCTTTAAGTCTGTTATGTTCTTGTTCTCAGGCTTATCAGTTAGATATAAAATAGAAATAGGAACAGTCAGTTACAGGTGCATTGGAATATTTTCTAGATTAAAATATCCTTCTCAAAGTGTTCATTTCTGTTCTAGCTTTGTTCTGGTAGAATGCTAATATTTGAGTTGGCACTGGATGTATTTGGCTTCCTGGGTGCTTGATGTTTCGGCTTCTGAATGGCTTTTAATTTCACCAGGATTAGAAAAGCCACATAACAGACAAAGGCACTGCCTAGGAGAGGGTGGATAATCTATTTACTGTCATGCTTTCTACAGTCCTTCACTTCTCAAGTAATTTGAAACAATTAACATTTAAAGTACGTGACCACAGCTGCTGCAAGAGAATGTCTGGGAGAAGAGCTAGCACTTCATCTGCAAAAGTTCACAGCCTTCTTACATCTTACATACACAAGAATCAAAACACACTGTGTAACTTCAGGAGCACTTGACATAAGGGTCAGGTCACTGACTATAGTGGGAGCTAGAGCCGGTGTGCCAGCAGGAAAGTGCTCAGTCCTGGTCTGAGTCTGAGGCTTGCCTGAGTCAGGAGCTGGACGGTCAGGTGACCACTGGCTGCATATTTCTGATATGGACACCCAGAAATCAGGCATGTCAAAGAGTAAGGTCACCTATTTCATGAAAATACTGGAAGGGAAAAAGACATTTAACAGAAAACAGTCTTCTGGGAATTAGAAGATAGGCTTTATCAAATCATGCTACTTAACTTGTGTCAATGACAAGAACCCAGATTCCATGGAGCCGCCAGCTTCTGGGATGCTTTACCTTGAAAACTACCTCAGAGTTTTCCTTTAAAGCTGTGCTGCTTTATAAAAAAAAAAAAAAAGCTTTAATGGTTTTATATATAGGAGGACTCCTAGACCAGAGAGATTTAGCTTAAAATTTTCTATGAGTAGACGAGGTCCTGAGGGACATGGTTTAGTGTTTTGTGGGAGTGGTTGGACTCGATGATCCAGTGGGTCTCTTCCAACCCGGTGATTCTGTGATTCTGTAATCTCTGGTAAAATGTCCTCAGGTTATGGGAAGTCTTCAAAATATGTTGAAGCAGGAAATTAGTCTCCCAACAATGCTGGAGGATTCTGTGCTGTAATAATAATTACTAGGTGAAATAAGAATGTTTCTACTTCAAAAAATCAGGGGTTTTTTTGTTTTCTGGGGATGATCCTTATCTAGTGGATCTCAGATATGCACACGGTCAAGGTCTCTAAGCAGCTAAATGTGTATTGCTCTGGCTTATTTTACCTGTGAGATTATTTATGTGTAGAACTGATTTTCCAGTTATTTTGCTTTTTTGCATTTTATTTCACTTAACCCCTAACCTGATACTTTTTTTCCCCTCCAGACTTAATAATGGTTACCCAGGGTTTCAGTATTTGGTCTACCAGTTGAAATTTCCCTGTGTATTTCTAGATGTATTTTGTTTTCTCAGGCGGTCAGGACCTTGTCCAGTCAGATTTTGAAAATCTCCAAAGGCAGAGATTTCACAACCTCACTGGGCAACCTGTGCCAGTGCTTAACCACTTTTTTTACACCATTAAAAAGAAGCTCAACATCAAGTCAATGTTTAATGTTTGTAAATAGGAGATCAGTTATTTAATTTTCAGAAAAACTAAACTGAGTTTAATAATACTGATATAATAAAAGTCATTCAGCATCCCAGTGGAGAATAAATCAATCATACTGAGCATTTGACACATGTGTATCTGGTGTCATAAAATTATTAAGTTTTGAATTTCTGCTCTTACTTCTCAGATATTACATGGGCACGTTTACTGTCTTTTCTAATTTTTGAGAGCTTGGCTTTGAAGTCCTCATTATTCCTTTAGCATAGGATGATTTTTTTCCTGCATTTATATATATCAGCTGTATGATTACAAAAAATAAGAATCATAGAATCATAGAATGGTTTGGGTTGGAAAGGACCTTAAAGATCATCTAGTTCCAACTACCCTGCCATGGACAGATACACATTCCAGTAGATCAGGCTGCTCAAGGCCCCATCCAATCTGGTCTTGAACATTTCCAGGGAGGGGGCATCCACAACTTCCCTGTGCAATCTGATCCAGTCACCACTCTCATTATGAAGAAATTCTTCCTATTATTTAGTCTAATTCTTTCCCACTCCAATTTATAGCTATTCCCTCTTGTGCTGTCAGTCCAACTCTGCTTTGTCTTTACACAGTGACTCGATTTTCAAAACTGTTTTACTTCTTGTTATGAGCATTGACTTCTAAGACTTATTTAGAGATGTAAAGATGATCACAGATTGCAATTTTAGGTAATTTTGAAAATCAGGGTATAGATCCCTTTTTAACCTCAATGATTCTACTTTATAAGGACTGCAACTAACATTGTAAAAGGGATGGCGAGGCTTGCAAAACCATAGCAACAGATCCCATCAGAGAAGTTTTAAATTCTTTTCCAGTTCATTGAAGTTCAGGACAGTACTGACAGGATATAAGCACTAAAAGAACATCACACAAAATAAGCACTCCTGATAGACTTGGGTTTTGAGTTAGTCAGCAGTTATCTGACTGTCTTTCATGGAACCTCTCCTGCCCTGGCGAGATGACCCTACGGTGATTCACTAGGAAATCGGGTTACATGGAGTTTACAGTGTGCCGCTAGCAATCTGAAGTCCACAGAAAGAAAAAAAACAAGCCACTGACTTGTCAGTAGTCTTCTTGTGGCAGAATCCACTTTCTTATTAAAATTCCTTATTAAAAACAAACTTTAAACTGAAGAAGTATAGACTTCAGACATTGCTAATTTCTTGTGTTTCCCATGTTATTCGAAGAGATGTGGTATTCTGGATTTCCAAAACAACAATTCATTGTTCATTAAAGATTGATCATCATCTTCATTTAAGAGAAAAAAATAGCTGGGATGAAATGCAGTAGATGCATTGATACACTCTGCATTGATTCTATTCCCATTTATGCCATGCAAAGGAGCTGTGCCTTCAAGCTGTTGATTGCAATGTTCTGCATTGATGGAAAGTTTTGTTCAACAGTTCAGGCAATGTAAGGGTCTGGGCAGTGGCCACTTTGAGTGGATTCATTTAGTAAGCCTAGAGTCCAGCACAAGCACAAAGTGTCTGTGGGTGCTTCTGAAACAACGACAAAACCCATGAGTGCACAGCAAATCTCTTCTCTGCTCATACAATGGGAAACATTTTCTTTCTCTCAGCACATTGCATTTCACTCAGGATGGATTCTCTGGTTAAACTAGCATGCAGTAGATTTCATGTTGGGATTCTAATTTAAGGGACTGCTTGAGTATCTAATTTTCTATATGAGCTTGTCTGTCTTAAAGCTGAATGAGTAAATTGATGCATAGGTATCAAATTACTTGGGATGGTTTTACATGTATCCTTACACATGATAAATGATAGCTTAAGTTATACACTTCTCAAAACTAACACAAAGACAAGTAATATTATGATTTAAGTAAATCCCAAATGCACATAAAACCTTACATGGGGTGCGTACCTTCCTAACATAAAACAGGAAAATCTAAACAGTATATTAAGATTTCATATCATTTTAAAATGGAATATTATTTAATAAATGTAATTGTTATATAAAAAAAATTAATATTATGTTCATTACCACATGGTTTAATCTTTTTTATATGACTTGAAAATTAGTTTAAAGAAACATAATTAAAAGTGTTCTAGACATGCCATCATAACACAATTAAAAATAAAGTAGGTACACCAATATTGTACAAAAATACAACTAATTTAAATGCAAGTCCCTTTTATGATCTATTTATCTCTGCTTATGTATGTTAGGGCAATTAAAAAGGAGTTTGTTTAAATGATGGAATCTTTTGGAGGACGAAAAAGGACTGCAAAGCAGGTCTTGTTATTATTTAACAAATATTAATCGGGCTTACACAGATGCCACTTGAGAAAAATTTATTGTAAGAAATTTGTGACCAGTCATGCCATAGGAAGAGGAGAAAGCCGCAGGGCTGAAATGACAGTAAGGTTTGTGTATGCAGTACTCCTCTGGTAGTTAAATTGCAAGAATGTGACATTGATCTGAAATGAGAGCTGTTTGAAGTAGCAACTGTCAATCTCCGTAATCAAAGGATGGCCCAAAGTCTTACTCAATTAGCTGTTTTGGCACGACCTCTCAGTTTATAAAATCCTACCAACTCAAAAAAGAAATCTCTCCTCAAAAGGCACTTCAAGAAGACAGCCTGGTTTGAGGATAGGGAACAGTCATTCAGGACTCACTACTTTGTTGGAGATTTTTTTTTTTTTTTTTTGCAAGAGTGCAGCAATGCCTCATTTAACTGACTTCACTTTTTACAAGGTGAGCCAAACGTAGACTTAGGTACGAATGAGTGAAAGTCTGCTGCCATTGGTATTACTTGAAGTTGGTTGGATTATGCTTTTCTTTGTACATTTAATTACATTTTTGAATATGAAAAGTAAATACTGTCATATTATTTTTAGAGTGCATAGATGCTTGTAAATTTGATTGTAATGTTCGGTGATTTCAATAGAGATCATTCTCAAATGAGAAGAGAAAAACTGGTAGCATACTTTCAGTCTTTTCTTGGAATCAAGTTTATCTTTTCACATTCTATTTTTCCTTTGATAATTATTCAGAAGGTTTATTTAGCTGTGTTAGGGGAAGATAATACACAAATAGGACATGTAAAGGGGCAAAAATTTAGTAAAAATGCTATCTAAGTGTTATTAATGCTGAATCTATTGTTTTGAAGATCTGAAAGTGAACCTATGGGGAAATGCTGGTACCAGTATCTTGGAACTTGAGCAATTATTTCTATTCCTTTACAGGTACAAACACACTTGGAAAATCAGTCTAGATACCATATACAGCAAAGCCAGAGGCACCAGGTGAAGCAGTACCTGACCCTTGATACCAAGCTGTCCAGCCAGACTCTCTCCTTGTCCCACTCCCATACAATCCAGCCCACGGGAGTGACGTCCATTTTACGAAACGGACACATGCCTCCTGTCAGCGATATTGGCACACCAGAAAGCCCCGTCACCAAGCTACTGGCCCTTGGAGGAGAACATGAAAATGCGGTAGGGCCAGGCTGGCAAAGGAATGGGGAAATGGGCTTTGCGTGCTCTTACAAAAACATTACATGACCTGTATTTTACTAGTAGCGGGCAAGAGATTACTTTCTTTACTTTCATGGGGCCTTTGGTTGCAGCATTTGCTCCCTGAATTCTTTTGGAATATGTGGGTTATTGTCTTGAATTCCTGTGAATAGCTTATTGCATGATCAGGCTTCTAAATTATTGCCAGTTAAAATGTACAGATGCATGTTTTTTTACCTACGTGCCATTTGTTGATGTGCATTTTTAAGTATACTTTGCAATGCAAAATCTGTCTTTCAGATGAGAGTTATTTCTGCCTGAAAGTATTATTCTAACTGCATAAAAAAGTTAAATGCTGATTACCTTAATGTTGTAACTGAAACAAACATTCATTTTTCAGTTAGCTGCTATATCTGGGTTGTCTTAGATAAATTGGCTTAGATATGCTAACTTTAGTGCCATCATCAATTTTAATAGAGGTACAGCTATTATACAATGTCTCATTCTCAGCCAGTGTATTCTCAGATGTACATCATTATAGGCTTTAGTACTTCAATAGATTTCAAGAGAGAGTGCTTATTAGGTGAAAGGAGAATTCCTACAGAAATAAGAAATGGAGATGCTGTACCGTGTCTTTACTTTTAACAAAACAGAGGAATGTTACAAATGCACTATAACCCATATGAGCATTTGAACATTATGCAGCTAAGCATGAGGAAACTGAAAAAAAATAAACCAAACCGTTTCTGGAGAGCTCATCTGGGAGTCCTCCATTCCTTCTGAATTAATAACTGACATTTTACATCAGGTTTATGGATTACTGGAGCCACTAAACTGTAAAGATTCTTTTAGATACCCTTTTTGGAGATGTCTGTAGTCACCTCTGTGCTGGCAAGCACAGCATGCTGCAGTTGTTCTCAGGCAACTGAGACATTTTGAATGTCTGATCAGGAATAACTGGTACCCTCCCTAATACCACTCTCTGTCCTCAAGAGCAAGACAGCTGCTTGTAAACTATTCTCCTGAACTGTACCTGATGATCACAGAATCACAGAATCACTGGGTTGGAAGAGACCCACTGGATCATAGAGTCCAACCACTTCCACAAAACACTAAACCATGTCCCTCAGGACCTTGTCTACTCGTAACTTAAACACCTCCAGGGAAGGCGAATCAACCACCTCCCTGGGCAGCATATTCCAGTGCCTAATGACCCTTTCCGTAAAAAACTTCCTCCTAATCTCTAACCTAAACCTCCCCTGGCGGAGCTTGAGGCCATTCCCCCTTGTCCTGTCCCCTGACACCTGGGAGAAGAGGCCAGCTCCCTCCTCTCTACAACCTCCCTTCAGGTATTTGTAGAGAGCAATGAGGTCTCCCCTCAGCCTCCTCTTCTCCAGGCTAAACAGCCCCAGCTCTCTCAGCCGCTCCTCATAAGGCCTGTTCTCGAGCCCCTTCACCAGTTTCGTTGCTCTTCTCTGGACACTCTCCAGAGCGTCAACATCCTTCTTGTGGTGAGGGGCCCAGAACTGCACACAGTATTCAAGGAGCGGTCTCACCAGTGCCGAGTACAGAGGGAGAATAACCTCCCTGGACCTGCTGGTCACACCGTTTCTGATACAAAATGATGACTAGGAGATGGATAGTTGTCACAGGTCAAAGTCCTTGTAGGCATCACTCCAATAATTTGAACAATCCCACCCCAGAACTTGAGGAAGATGACTGGTACAGTGCAATTTCCTAGCTGCAGGTGTACCCTGTGGTTCAGTGCAGGTTGTAGATATATTAGTAAATAATACAGAGCCAACACGCAGGCTGGTGCACTGATCTGTGCATTCATGTTGTCTGATTGATGGCATTTCCTGGCATGCTTTTGGCCCAGACAGCACTTCCTAAATAAGTCTGGCCCCAACTCCTTGGACAGTACGTCTGCTTTTTGGAGAGGGAGAAGAGTGCACATGTGAATTGTGCCAGGCAATGTGGCCTAAAAGTCTGTGTTGAAAGGTTCCTCAGCTGTATGATGCTTCCTTTCCTTCCATACGACCCTCTACATTTCCTTCAGCTACAGCTTTTCAGACAGGTCCCAAGAGCTGCTTGAAAAGCATCAGAGCACAAGTCAACTGCTCCTGCAGACAATAGAGGTAACAGTGAATGATTCATCGTGAGGTCTTTCCCAAAGTTATTTTGTGAACAGAACCAGATGAAAATTATCACTGAAAATTCATGCTGTACCTTGTCCAAATCTATATATGTTGATATGCCTGCAAAGTATTCACCGTTTCTCCCAAAGAATTAATTAGTACTCCATGTGCTTCAGTAACTTTTGATTCAGATTAGAATAAAAGTGAGACCAGAAGGCTGCCTGGTGAAGTATTCAATATACTGACAAACACAACTCAGAGGTCTGCCTACCGAATCTTGAGAGCAGTGTGTAACATCAAATCTTGAGTAACTCATGCTCTTGCAGAATGATGAGCTCCTTTCAGCCTTCCTGCACCAATGTAACAATACACTGTGCATATGACGCATTTGATGAAGATGATGGATCACAGTTACAACTTAGCAATGAACTCCTATTATTGGATCTTGTTGTTGCAACATGGGGTTAGAAAAGGGGAATGGGCTGGGGTTTGGGAGGAAAGAGGTATCTTGCTAAACCACAAAAACGGTTTTCAGAAGAAGCAAAAAACGTGAATATTGTGTAAGAGTGCTTGAATTATTTGAATTTTAAGATAAAAACTTGTGAAATTCAGTTTTACTGATATAAAAAATATTCATGATTATTTAATCTGTATTTTCAATATAACATTGTTTCAATTATTATTTGTAATTATTGGTCTTAATGTATTATTTTCTCAGATGGAAGAAGTGATTGAAGACATTATCAATATGGAATCAAGTTTTAATGATGAAGGGATAGGTTGTTCTGAAACTCCTCTACTAATGCAAAGAACTGTAAGTATTTTTTAAAATTTCATCTTCCTCCTTGTAACAGAGAATTTCATTGACTAATTCAAGCACACATCACACTTCAGAGGCTAAAGCAGTACTATCAGCATATTATTCTCCTTTCTCTTCAGGTGCTTGTCTTTTTGTCAAGAAATGTTACAGGAAAGTGCTCCAATGTGGTGGGGCACAGCTATTTTAGGCAGTCTGAAGAGCACTTGGGGTTCTAGCCCATCCCGTGTCTGGTGCATAAACCACTGGACGTACAAATTCCTATGCAGGGCTATGAAGGTGAGAAGTTTAGAAGGCCTCTTAAAGTCTTAGAGATCTTTGTACTTCAACTGAAACTGTCAAAGCTGCCCCATGTAATAGTTTCTACAGTACAGTAGTTTTCCTCATGCAGAGTCAAGGGTGGACTCTGTTTCTTTACTTTCATAAAGGCAAGTTGAACTTAGTTGAATAATTTTGAGAATAAAGAAACATCACTTTCAGATGAAATGTTTTGTAGGAATAATTGTTACAAACTGTTATAAATTTGTAATGTCCTTTTTAAAGAAATGACAGAGGATTAACAAAGGCCACTTACATTTCCATATATGTTACATATTTGAAGAGGAAGGATGGACATTTTCTGGATACAACAAAGCACAAAGCATTGCTGTTTGTGAAAATAACACCTATCAACTATGTAATGCATTAGACTTTATAGAAGGGATGTTCTTTGTTCTTTCAAACCTGACTTATCTTGTCAACATTTTTCCACAGATTTTGCCCATTAGGCCTCAAAATGGGTGCTGATACACGGAAAATTTATTCTCGTGAAAGCAGGATTTTCACAGGCTTTGGCAGTGTACAAAATCCATTTGAGAATACAGAGTCAGGTGGTTGCTCCTAATCATTCACTGGAGGAATATAATTTTCTGACTACAGAACTTCACTGGCTACAAAAATACATTAGGAGGGAAGTTCTTTGTGCCTCTGTGTTGCCCATTACAGGGTCCAGTATTACTGGCAGTTAAAAGTTCCATGGATACTTGACATTTGCATGCCAGTACAGAACTAATACAGTCTGTCTGATTTATACATATCCTAGTATAGTGTATAGCAAAGAAATGCTCCCTGGGGAGCGAATTAATATTTTGGATGAAATTAACACGAGGCAGGGGAGGTTCCTTTCAGGTGTGCTACCATGAGATGGTGATGAGAGGCATGAATTCTGGGTTTTGGATTAGACTCATATTCCCTCAACATCTTTTCAAATGGGATGATGTTAATCTATGCTAATTCCAGCCCCATTAGCCTTCATCTTCAGCCATGAAGGACATACCTCTCTAAAATGTATTGAATACCTTATTCTTGATGAGCAAGGAAATATGCAGAGACTTATAGGCATAGATAGTATCTTACTTGCAAAAATTTGAGACTTCTGTAGTGCCTGTGGGCCATGTAATTGTATTTAGAGTTTTGTTGGTGCTGAGGAAATCATTGGGCTGCTAGGTTAACCAGGGAATAACATGTATTTCCAAATCTCTCTGTGCAATAAAATGGAAAAACAAAGTCTACCTTCAACAAGGTATGTGAACTGCATCAGCGTGGCAGCAATCAAGCAATGTCTGTTTTCTCTTTTGGCAATTTGTGCTTCAAAAATAGATGAAAAAAAATGAGCAGATAGAGGTGGTTCATGGCACTTAGCTTGTGACTCAGGGTTTTATAGCATCTTTCAGGCAACATCCTAAACCTGCCTGCAAAATTTTGGTCATAAACTGTGCAAAAGAGAGTAGTCAGGACGTTCTACGATTCTATGATTCTGAGTTGCCCATATGCCTGACTGATCTTGTGTTTGCTTCCTCCTTACACTTCTCCAGTGTAATATGCTTAAAGTTTTAGCATTGCCTCCTAGATTTTTCCCTTCTTGGCCTTGTCCTGAATTTGTCCAAAATGTGCGAATTAGTCTCTCTAAAATGCTACAAAAGTTTGAGCCTCCTGGTTTTCTGAATATGGAATTTTTCAGAAAAACCTTTTCTTGAACAAGCCAAATTCATGAAGTCATCTTTTCTCATTATTCTCAATAGATAGCGGCTGAGATTAGACTTCGCAGTGCTACCTGTTGTGTGTTGCAGTGAATTAATGTTTGCTTGACGTAGATACACCCAGGTACTGTTTTAATGTCACATTAAATGGGGACATTGAATTCTATGAGCCACTCATGTGAGTAATTGTTTAGAGGCTCATTGTGTGACCCTGAATTAATGAATTACAGTCATGTATTAGTAGAATCAGAGAAGTGAAAAAAAGAATAACCCTCCATCTCTCATTAAAATTATTACAACATCTGAGGAGTGGGTTGCCTAACTTTTATTATGTTTGGACCCAAATTAATAAATCTATAAAATTCTCAGAGTTTGGGTTGCAACTTATCATAAAATCATATAATCATCATTATGTTAAATGAGGGAATTCTTTGACTGCATTTCTATTGCTCTTAACAGTATCTTAATGGTAAAAACCTGCTTTTTACAATTATTTTTGAGAAGGTGAGTTTAAATACAAGGATAGGTCTTCCCTGTGTGCAAGAAGTCTTGATTATCCTGAAAGTATTTGGAAGCTTAGTTATATCTCTGTCCAGAAAACATAGCTGATATCAAATCATAACTATCCTTATGAACTGTCACTTGTTGAAAATTGTTTGTTCACCATGGAGAAGGTAGGATTTAATAAGGAAAACCTGAAGATTACACAAATATAAAGTAATTTTTCATGGTTGTAATAATTTACTCTTATAAACTCTTTACTAACAGACAGCAACATATTTATCTATATTTTAAGAAATGAATTTGTTCTGACTCTCTTATTAGGAGCAACAGGTTTCATCCTGACCCTATAGAAACCATTAAAATAATGAAACAAAGACTATATGGGTGAGTAGAGCCTAAATAATATATGCCAGATTGTGATAGTTTTGAGTTAATACTCTCCCAAAACCCCTCACAGTANAAAGAAAATATTTTTCATTTTAATCAGACTGCTATTCTTATTCAAAATCCCCACAGTGGAGATATGCAGGTCTGTTAACGTAAAGCACATATGATACCAACATTAAAACTTTGAGGCAAATTCTAAAAAGTTATAGTCTATGTTCCTTTTAATATCTTAAAAAGAGAAGTATAAGAAACATGCTGTATCAAGGGATATGTGGAGGGCATTAGTCACAATAAAGACAGCCAGAAAAGAGCAGAGTTAAAAATTAGTACCTCTGCATTTTTCATGGTTGGATTTGACAGTGTGTGACCTAGTGAACCTCTACTTATTATCTAATGTTTTGTTTTGCCAATACCTGTATACAACCCTAGGACTCACCAGAAAACCCAGTAATATAACAAGTACAACAGTGATCTCTGAAAACATTTGGCCTTTTACCAGTACTTTCATTCAGAAATAAATGCTATAGCAGAGATAATTACTGCACAGCTACTGGGATAATGTCCTTTTCTTAAAAAGCACTTCACTAAAACTTACATCAAAAACATTACGAAGTTGACTGTATTGGAATGTGAATAAAGGGACATGATATTAATCTTCTGCAGGGTCATGGGCTTCTCTTGCACAGTGCTGATGGGACAGACCAGAAAATAATTTAATTTTGTGAATATCTCCAAAGATTCAAAGTTGTCTTTGATGCAGAAGAAAACAAGAGCTTTCAGAAGCATTCTTGAAGCAGCTCAGGTAGAGAAGCTCTGCAGCGATTAGGTGAATGGTAGTGAGAGCTAAGCAGTAGTGCAGAGTAGTGCTTGGGTTAGTGCTTGAATGCTTGGATTACCATAAAACTGGACTTCAAAAAACACCCTGCAGTGGCTCAGCTGTTGATCTGTTGAATCAGATAGGCTCACTGTTTCTGGAGTAGTAGGTACTGAATGACTAAACAAAATGGAGCCGCTATTTTCAGATTACTTGGGAGAAAATAGAAAGCTTCTCCAAAGAAAATCTTTTCATTAACTTATTTTTCTATGTCTGGTAGTAGATAGAGCCAAATAAAAAATGTTTTAATGTTGATTTATTCATAACACCTAAGAAATACTTTCTTTAATTATTCCTCTGGATGACCTTACCCAGCAGGGACATATCCTGAAAGCAATAGCTTCTAGCCAAAACACAGATTTTATTATTATATATGGATAAATATAAGTATGATCTGAAGAATTAATCTCATTCAGGTTAGTCCTAGACAAAGCTGGAACAAATAACTGTTAAAACATGTTCTTTAAAAAACAAATCTGCAAAAGTTTCCAAAATTATTCTTTCCTTCAAAGGAAAGAAATACTTTAAGATAACATTACTTCCTTCAACAGCCCCAGCACTAACTGCGTACTGAAGTCATTATGGTGTCAAATGTTGCTATGAAGTTCACATCACCTTAGAGGTTGAGATCCATCACAAACAATGAATCTGTTGTTGGTAACTTCATCTGTCTGTGAACCTAACAAATCTTCTTCATTCCTTCTTTGAATCTAACTGGATGTCTGTGCTGTTTAAGTGCTGGGAAAAGAAGTAAAAATATAAATATTGCTGTTTGTACCATTTTAATGACATGGTAGTGCATCTGAATTGAAACTTGGTTTAATTACTAGTTAACCAGAGAATACTTACATAACATTAAAACATTATATTGAATAATAATCTATTATAATTTATTATGAATTGAAGCAACAGCTAATGGGCAGCAGATCCCACAGAACCCATTACCAGTCATCTCTTGGGTGGGTGGTGTGGGAAGAAACAGAACAGCACAGATCTGGCTTGCCTGGTACTTCTGTCTTTGAATAAAGGTAGAAAGAAAGAATGAACTACCTGTTATGGTTTGTTCATCTGCTGGACCATCTCCATACAACTCTGTAGCCAAGACAGCCACTTGGCTCCATGCTAAGGAGCTCTTTGTTGCCCAGCACTATGACAAGGAAAAGTGTAGATAGATTCTTCTTAGCTTTGACATCTGCTTTGCTCTCTCTCCAAGAACTCAAGTGGCTGTCTGTAAAGGGGCCTCTGTAACTGACTGAATGTAAAGACTGGGAGAGAGAGGAATCAGTAACAGAAAGGGGAAGAAAAAGCACCTGAGCATGCTGAAAGGCAAGGGTTTAGCTAGCTGTTAGGGATCAGGACTGAGCTGGTGGCACAGCCAGGTGTGGGAATGGCAGCAGAGTAGGGAGAGCTGCTTAAAGGTGTTGCTTTGCAACAGGCCAGCTCTTGAGGGATCCAGTGAGGTTTCACTCCTTAACTTGCATTGCTTTATTTTCATATATTCATAGCACCTTTTTTCACTAAAATTGGGAGCTACAGTCTGCTTCCAGTCCACTTTGAAGTAAATTCCATTGATGATTGACTCTGCTTTTGTAACTCTTGCAGGAAAAGAGCTTATGGGGAAAATCCTCAGTTTTCCAATGGCTCGCTTGTAATCGGTCAGCTCCTTTGGCATTTGGAAAAAATCTTATGTTGTGCAGGCACGGACTTGATGTTGGACCAGGACAGGACAGGACAGATGTTTTCCTTCTTTAATTTCTATGACTCTGTTAGCTACAACTGGTATAAAGTTCTGATTTAAACTGTTAAGTCTGCATTTGATTTTATGGAAACACTATTGATAAAAGCCCATTGCAGTCTGTCTGCAAAATCCCTTTGCAGTTACAAGGTCTCTGAGGCCACAGTTCATCATCATGGCATTAGTAATTTGTATTTGTACTAATTATTTTTCAAATACTGATGGTTACCATCTGGATGGATTTAAAAAAATGCTGCCTGTCCCATTCCCAGAAATCATACAGAAAAAAACATTCGAGTAGGTATTCTCCGAAGTATTTTATTCAATAATTGCTGTGATTATTCAATCATGAAGTAAAACCAGGTTTCCATTAGAGCTGTACATAGTATTGCTGATCTTGGCAGCCCCCTGCTGCATAATCATAAGTATTTTTTATTTAGTGAATACTGATGCCACTTGGCAACCTTTATAAGATTTTAAAATCTACTAAAGTTCAAAAGCTTTTTAGAGAAAGGGCCACAGTAAACATTAACAACCTCGTTTGCTTAGGTTGGGTAACTTGAAAGGCTGCATAACATCAATGAAAATGCTTTGTCAATCACATTCTACACTAGATTAGTCTTAAAGTCCAAGGAAGAATCAAAGTTCACCTAAGTGTACAAACTTCTGTCTCACACTCTGTAGTATGGTTTCCAAGTTCAATGAAAAAGAAAAATGAAGGAGAAAGAACTGACGGTAGCTATTGAGGAAATAATAGACTCAAAAATAAAACTGGTGAGCAAATATTTTCTTTGTTTTTCTTCAGTATTATAAAGATGCTATATAGGAAATCGTGCCTTTCATCTGCAGAAAATTAGCAATGAAATGCACAGACTGAGAGCTCTTCAGGCCTGTTTTCTGCAGCTGGAGTTGTCTTTTACTGTCATTGCCACTGGTATTTGAAATGTCATACAGGTGCCAAATGAAGGTTTGCTTTCAGTGTTTCACACAATATAGTAGTTTGGGCTTAAATGAGTTGTGTTCAGTGCTCTTGCACACTTTAAGCTCCAAATAGATTGGGTATGAGTGCTTGCAATTTACCTCATGCTATAGAAATGTTCTTCACAGCATAGAACATACAATACTTTGGATGAGGAGAAGAACTATAGTCCACTTTTACATCACTGCAGCACTCAAATGCTGTGCAAACTGCCCAAATAGCTAAGCACTGCCTCAAATGTTATAACAGCATAAAGTCTAATAACCTATCTCTATTTTGGCAGTAGACCTCCCAGGCTGAATGGAGTTGAATGACTCAAGATTCATTCAACTGGACTATTTTTTTTTCATAATTTGAATGGAGTTGAATGACTCAAGATTCATTCAACTGGACTATTTTTTTTTCATAATTACAAAATGAAGGAAAAGTTCCTCTTTCCTATTCGATTTTCTCTTACTGAAAGGTAGAGACACATACATGGAAGTATTATTCTAAAATATACAGTCGTTTTTACATCTTACAATCAGGCTGCCTAGGGAGGTGGTTGAGTGACCTTCCCTGGAGGTGTTTATGGGATGGGTGGACGAGGTGCAGAGGGGTATGGTTTAGTGATTGGTAGGAATGGTTGGACTCGATGATCTGGTGGGTCTTTTCCAACCTGGTGATTCTGCGATCCTGTGATTCTGTCATTCTGTGATTCTGTCATTCTGTGAAACATGGCATTCATCTGAGACCTTTACACATGTTGAACAGAGGTAAAAGAAAATGATAGATAAGGCAAGTTACCAATTCTAATATGTACTCCTCACTAATTCTAAGCTCCTGTGCAGCAGTATATGCAAGCAAATTCCTGCTGCTTGGGGCCATGAGGCAGATTCTGTCTTATCCCAAAACCCTGATGTCCAGCCTCTGCTGCATGTCTTGTGTTGCTGTCTGTATACAGCAATGCAAGAACTGAAGTCCTTAGTACATAAAAGAAAATAGAGAAGGCTACATTAATCTCCTTGGGTTCTGTAAAGTACAGGTTATGGTAAGTTCTGGAGCTAAACTTTATGAATTACTGTCAGTCACATTTACATGGGTTGAATGAGCTTGTGAGCTCAAAGGCAACAACAGCAGCCACTTATTATGTTCTCCAGGCACAGCCAAGCTTCTCACTGCAAAATAAAGCTAACTTGTGGAAAACACGAAGATTTGAAGGTCATTACGAGAAATAAACTCCTGAAAGATATCGTTACTCTTCTTAGTACCTACTTCTTAGCCAAGACCTCCTGTGACCCTTACTATATGTGTACAGTAGTTAATGAACTAGTTAAGTATGTATTTATATTTACCCTATAAACAAACATTTGTGAATATATCCAAAACAAACCACTACAGAAAGGAATTCTAACCAAAATGCAATACTGCATGTCACATGTTGATGCATCTGTACATGTTAATTCACAGAAATCAGTAAATAGCTCACTGTAATATATTTATATACTTAGATGATATGTGAAATGTAAAAGGATATAATAGAAATCATATAACATATAAATAAAATGCGTAATATAAGTATTGGTAATAAAGATGTTAGCATCTATATTCAAGAGAAAATGTCCCATATTCTAATCTTAAAAAAAAACCCCTGTTTTTCTTTTTTTTTGTGGTTTTGTAGTGATGTTTGTTCATTGTTTTTAGAGGAAGAATTTGAATGATTTACCATATTCATTTGCGTATGGCAACCAGACAAATAGAACTAGTTGCATGGAACCAGTAATTAGTGCATTAGCTGGTGTTACTAGTGAAATAATCCAAGCAAAACAGTTAATACAGCTGTCGTTTAATTATCATCTTTGGGTTTCAGACTCTCAAGGTTGGTGGGGCAGGATTTCTGTGACATTTGATTGCCAGCTGCAAGCTGTATAATGACAGTATCATAATATCACTTCACTTTTGGTCCATTTTCTGTGATGTTAGTTTTGCAAGCAGAAAGCAAAGAACAGCTAAAAACACTTAATGAAGAGATAAGTGAAAGAACAGAACTCTCCTGAAAAAGTCTGAATGTCCTGAAAATTCCTTTGCTTGGTCATATTTGATCAGGCATTTATCTAGACAATGGACTTCTCTGTATGTGCAGGAATATATTGTAACTGGGAATATGAAGAAAGTTCATTTTTCTCTGATGAATAATGAACCAGCTTGATGATCATTATTTGAAGATAAAAAATGAACCCATTTTCATGCATAATATATAATATATAATACAATGTATCTGAACATTAAGTCCCTGGTTGAGGAGTGTGTAATTATGAACCATGTTAAAAATAAATATAGAAGGAGATACGATTTGTTCAAAGGAAAACAAGTATGAAAAGGGAAGCATTTGTTTTTTGCCCATCTCTTTAGATAGTAAAAAGAAGAACAGAAAAATGTGGTTATTAAGTATTACTGAAGACCATCTATTTTCAAATAGAAGTATTTTTTATTACAATTATAAAAGGATTTTAAACTTTTAGCAGTGAATGGGATCTTCTTGTTCTAGACTGAAAAAGCTGTGTACTACAACTTTTTCTGACAGTTGACTGTAAACGTATCCTTTTAAAGGGAAAAGACATCATAGCTTATGTTGTTCAACTTTGTACTACAGAAACTGCAAAAGAAAGCCAGAGGTTGAACATGTCTTCTGAGTCTTCTGAGTACCAGACTCCTACTGAATCACAAGATTCTTCATCCTGTCTGTGTTACGTTTGAATTAGATGAAAAGTAACAATTAACTAAAACGCACATTGAAGATACAAGAATTAACCCAGTTTTCACCTTGTCAAAAACTTGTAACAACCAGTATACCAGATATTACTATTTTAAAAAATGGGTTTACAATGGCTGGTTTACTAAACACTCATTGATGAATTATCTATTTGGCCAAATTTATTTTGAAATTCAACTGTGACCTTGAAAGACTGAAAAATAGCATTCTTTTTTTCCTGAATAAACAGGAAATGTATGACAAGAAATTAAGTATGTGGTTTTTATATTTTGTATCCCAGTAACAAAAGTACCGAACAAAATTTTACTTAATCTGTAAAATTAACTATGGACACAGTTCTAAATTTAGATTTCTACATTTGGGATGCATATATTGGATAAAATCTATATTCTAAATCTATAGAATATATATTGTAAGATCCCTGCTTTGATTTTTTAAGAAATGTGGCTAAGGAAGAACCACATTGAAATGGATGGAAGCCAACGTTATTTTTGTAGCTAAGAAGGAGAAGTAGTCTCATTTTACAAAACTGTTCTTTGAAGTGGTGTTATTAGATTCATGAGAACATGATTTAACTGGGACATATTTTGGGGAGAAGGAAAGAATAAAATGTTGCACTAATATTTCACACGTGAACACTTTCTTCTAGATGCAACTACTTGTTTATACTAAGCATGAAAAGAAATTTTCTCTTGCAGATAGAGTACTGAACCCTTCAGGTTAGGAAGCTATGTAGTTTCTTCTTGTGTAAAGTAAAGCAGCATGTATTGTGCTTCATTGTTGAGTTTACAAAGTCAGCCGGTGCAGTACAAGACCAATTGATCCTCAAAATTGTCTGTCCTGCACATCAACTGCTCTGAATATATGCCGTACTTCTGTTACTGCAGGAAATATTGACATGTAGACACACTTGATAAGTTGCATGTCTGCACTTATTAACCTCGGAAAAGAGGGTAGAAAAGAAGTTTCTGCTAGCTTGTCTGCAGCTTGCTTCCCACTTGTTCTCTTTGTCATGGGCTCTTAAGACCTGTGCAGAATGAAGACCTCTGTTGGAGGCAGTGTGGTCCTGAACCATGTAATTTCTGGGGGTATCTTGACCCTTCTGATCATACACTTAATCTTGTTACTGTGACCGTGAGGAAATAAGACCCAGGGAGAAATGATAAGAGGAAATAAGCCTTTGGTAACAGGACAGTCCATTCTGTTGCCTGTTCCCAGGTCCCTCAAGGGAAATCAGACTAGGTGATGAATTATTTTGACCTGTCAGGACAGTCCAGAACAGCTTCTCGTATTCCAGGCTTTAGCCATTTTAGGTACCTGCGCTTTAAAAAATGTACATACCCTCCATCACTCCCATGACTATTGTCATCCTTTTGAATGTATAGAGAGCTGATTGCTACTGGAATTTGTCTTTCTACCTAGTAGTAGAAACCCAGATTTTGTTGATTGTAGCCTTATATTATGAATACATATTAGTAAAATGCAATTCAGATTGTATAGAAAGTAACTGAACAGGATCCTTTTCAGGTTAGGGGACAAGCTAAAGAGATGGTAAAGATTTTTTTAAAAGAGAAGATATTAATGAAGTGCTCAAAGAATCAATCCTGAGCTTCAGTTTATTTAATATTTTTGTGAGTGACCTTGGGACAAAAAATACGTTTATGCTTCTGAAATTTACGGAAGTAGCAAAAGAAGAAAGTATTGCCAATACAAAGGAGGATAAGGATATCACAGAGGAAAAATTATATGACTGGGATGACAGAACAGTATAAATGGAAGGAATGTAATAGTACTGAGTGCAAGGTCATTCATTTAAATACTAATAACAGGAATGTCTGCAGTAAGCTGAGAGCTCATTAACTGGAGATGACAGAGAAAGATCTGGCTACATTAGTTGCTCAGAGGATCACTATAAGCCATCAAAGTGATGAGGCTGCAAAAATGAGATAAATATGATCTTATGATCCAACACAAGTGAGATTTCCAAGAGACACAAGGAAATATGCACTGTGGAATTCACTAGGTACAAAACTTTTAGAATGCTGTAGACAAATAAGGGTGTCCACCCTTCAGAAAAAATAATTCAGAGCAGGAAAGACAGAAAGGCCTGTTAAGACATATCATAGCATGGGAAGTCTGGCTACAGAACCATGGTCTATTCAGCTTAGCAAACCAAAAGCTTAAGGGAGCTATGGTCACTCACACTGTCACATGGGGATGTTAAACAATGAGCTATAGAAGTTAAAGGAACACACACAGAAATTTGCCTAGGGATGGAAGTACAAGCTAAGCGTTCTAACAGTAATTTGAGATCATTCAATTTTTGGAACACATTCCAAATAAAAATACTGGACATGTGAAACCTAATTGACTTTAGATAGAGCATTACTCATTTATGGAAAGGATTTTGTGATGATATGTTAAGTGAAACAAATATCCAGGAAATACTTTTTAGTTCAGACTGGACTTTACCACATACAGCAGAATTTTTAAATTAAGAAAAACCTAACAGACTTCAGAAGAGGATTGGGCTGTTATTTTCTAGGTGTGCAACATTGACTTTGATAGAGCATATTTTTTTTGCGGGGACACTCTTGAGGGCAAAGAGGCCTTTTCAGAGGGATCTAGACAAATTGGAGAGCTAGGCAATCACTAATGCATGAAGTTCAACAAGGGCAAGTGCTGGATTTTGCATCTGCAACACGGCTACCCTGTATATACAAATAGACTGGGAAGTAAGACACTGGAGAACAACCTTGTGGAAAGAGATCTGGGGGTTCTTGTCGATGGCAAGTTAAGCATGAGCCAGCAGTGTGCCTTGGTAACCAAGAGAGATAAGTATTTCTTAGGGTTCATCAAGCTCAGCACTGCTAGCTGTTGGAGGGAGGGTGATTATCCTGCTCTGCTCTGCACTGGTGCAGCCCCAGCTCGAGTACTGTATGCAATTTAGGGTGCTACAGTATATAAAGGTTATCAAGTGACTGGAGAGAGTCCAGAGGAGGGCCACAATGTTGGTGAAAGGTTTAGAGGGGAAGTCAAATGAGGAGCAGCTGAAGTCACTTGGCCTGTTCAGCCTGGAGCAGACTAATGGGGGATCTCATAGCAGTTCCTCACAAGGGAAGGAGGGTGAGCAGGCACTGATCTCTTCTGTCTGATGACCAATGAAAGGACCTGAGGGAATGACAGGAAGTTGTGCCAGGAGAGGTTTAGGGCAAATATTAGGAAAAGATTCATTACACAGAGGGTGGTGGAGCACTGGAACAGACTCCTCGGGGAAGTAGTCATGGACCCAAGCCTGAGAATATTCAAGAAGCATTTGGACAATGCCCTCAGACACATGATGTGAATTTGAGGGTTGTTCTATGCAGAGATGGGAGTTGGACTCTATGATCCTTGTGTGTCCCTTCCAACTCAGGTTGTTCTATGAATTTATGACTCTCTGATTCTACATTATGCAAAGGTAAGTCAACATGGGAAAATCCATAAAAACTATGTGGTCATGTAAGTGAACACTGTCGTGACACAGAGCTGTCTAGGGACTACAAGTGAACAGGCACAGACAACTTGTATTCTTATATTTTATTATCATATTAACAATCCTCATTGGTTCCTGGAAGATATGGAAAATCTATTTGGTTTAAGTCTTCCTTGAAATTACATACTTACCAGTAGCTGCATGGTAGGGGCTTTGGCATACCACAGTATTTCCCTTAAATGAGGCAATGATGTTCCTGGATTAGTAATGTTTTCCTTAAAACAAACAAACAAACATGACCTGCTATTACAGACTGCAAACTGTGATCACAGTTGTCCATTGCTAGACATCCATGCAAGTAACAAACGCTGAATATTTACCTTACCATCCTTCCTACATAGCAGTTCAGACCCACGTATTGAAAACAACAAGCTCTTCTGTACGAGGCCTTTACAGTACTTGTCTTAGGCACTTGCAGTAAGCACAAGGTCACAGGCTTTTGCAGGGCGCTGCTGAGCTCAAAATAGGCGCTCACTCAGGTACTTCAGCTGAAGTTTGCTTTTATAATTGGTCTAAACTTCAAAGTTGAGCATCTTTAAGGACTGAGCCCCCTGAATGGAAATTCTCATGTTCCAGGCTTTGCACACAGTCATTGAAGATCCCATGACACTTCATACAAAAGGAAGAACGTTAACCCTAGTGTCCTTGCCAAATGATAACTTTGTTAATTACAGTCTGCTTTTTTAAAATTCTCCTTGCAGTTTTAATTAGATGTGGTATTATTCTCTTCCTGTACCACATTGTCAATGGTTATTTGACACACCATTTGCTGTGTTAAAGTTGTTAATCTTTCATCCAAAGCTGGCTGCATTTTAGAAGCAGGAAAAAAGGCTAATTATATACTGCTATTTTTACTATGTATGGGCTCACTCTTTATGAGCCACTTGCATCTAAATTTTAAAACACACATACATAAATATATGTATCATGAATGGAAATGTTGGGAATTACGGGGCTAACCAGGACTTCTTGGAACAACACAGGTGTGAACCAATACAGCTCACAGCACCTGCAGGATTATTTCCTGAGACATATGAATTTTCATCCCCAAAATGTGTTTCCACGTCTCTGATCTGAAAGCAAGAACGTGCTTTTTACTTAGTATAATCAGCTGGAGTTTTAAAGTGCTTTGGGATTCATTAGGTTTGACAGTGCTATTTAATTGTAAGATCATCATTGTACTTGTATGATGTATTATGGCGTTGCAAATGATTTGCACTTTTAGTAAGATTGAATTAGATTTTTGTAAGATTATGTCAATGTATATATTTATTGTAGAACTGGAAACTATTTGAAGCCTCAATATTGCAAAAACTTTCCCTGGTTACATGACAGAGTAAGAAATAAATTACATTATGGTGTATGAAGATTTAGTGCATATCCAAACATCTAGATGTATTTTGACAAACAATATCTTTAATACATTGAGACGTGTATTTTAATTTTGTAATTTACTAATAAGGTGTGTCACAGATGTCTACATTTCTAAATAGGCATCCTGTTTTGACAGATGAAAAAAAGTAAATTTCCTCATGTAGTATGAAAATGGGCCAATTTCTATTTTAATATTGTTCTTGGTGTCCAGTAACAATGAGGAAATTCCTTGAGATCTTCCATGCTCGAATTCAGATAGAGAGTTTCAACAAAATAGTCTAATACATTTTTGACCTTGTACCTTTAAAACTCCCCTTTAATCAGAAATGGAAATATTTGTCAAGAAAGATCCAATCTGGTTTGCGTATATATTTTCTGTGATTTTTGAAACAAGAGTTAATTTGAAAATTTCATATCAGTAGCACAGTGAGGTTTCATAAAGTAAAGTACGTGGGGAAAGGCTGCTACAGTCGCACCAGGCTTCCTTTGGATAAGAAGAAACAGGTTTGATTCAGATCATGCTAATTGTCCAAGACAGGTCAGATTAATCACTTATTTCTTCTCCTGATCCCAAATCCTGACATTTTGAGTTATTCATAGCACACTTTTCCACATGTCACCAATTCTTTAGGAACACAGCCACTGTCAGGTAGTCTAATTTACTGGTGCTTTATGCCCATTTTGCCCCACTGTAAGTGTGAAAACGCTGTGCTAGCTAACAGAGAATAAGATAGTGTCAAAAGGAGATCACTAGTGGCTTTATCCACAGAGAAGCCACTTACCTGTTGTAGTGTCCATTACAATGTGCCTGAGATTTCTGCTAAATATACAGGAAGAAAGAGGCACTAGATAGTGTGATTGATCCAAATGTTTTTGTACCGAGCGGAATCACCCAGACAAATCTTGAACGGAGAGTGCAAATCTAAGTCTGGAAGAAATGCAGATATGAAGAAAAAAGTGTGTCCTTTTAATGGCCAGATGGGTACGCTGTTTTCTGTTATCCAATTTGGTGTACTGACTGAGACAATGACAGATTCAAGGATGGTCAAACCTACCATTCTCTATTCCTCGAGGATACCCTATATGCGGATTATGAAAAGTGGTCATATTTGTCACACCTGTGAATGTTTCAATCAGGAAGACAGATTCTGCAGTCCAGAAATTAATGCTTTCATATAGGTAAATGAGCAAGAATTTTGTAGGCTCTCTCTGTGAGCACGGTTGAATAGGATTATTCTCTGATGTCCAAATTCTGGAGAATAATTTAGAACAGTTAATATTAGATCAAAGTTTCTCTTCAATGGCATGGCAGAATGTTGGGTTTGACATTTTAGTGATTAACACACATGTGAATCATTCCAATTAGTAAGGTTAAAGGATTGTAGCCATCAGTAGATGAATTGCTTGGGTTTGGGTTTAATTTTCATCATCTCCACATGGCATTATGACTCTGCTTTCCTAATGCCTGATAAAAATTGTAAAATGATGAAGGGAAAAATGCTGGGGAGAATTTATGTGAAACAAAGATGATGTGGGACATTTGGGAAAATATTTCATGCTTTTCACTGCTCGATGGAAGCATTAGTGCAACCAGACATAAGCGACAGACAGATATTCGCTTGCAGCCCTGGCTACGTGAGATGACACTGCTCTGGCAGTTGTGCTGATGGAAGGAGGTGTATGAACTCTTATCACTGGAGACACTGGCAGCTGAGTTAGGTTGAAGTGCTTTCATCAACTGTGTAATCAAATTCAGCTGAAATGCCTACCTTTGGCTTTAAGTTGAATTTGCTCACCCACTTTTGAACCCTTACACACTTCTGAACTTTCAGGTGTGTTGATATTATTTTTTCATTACCAGCTAAGCTGGCCATTTCTTTTGGATTTGTACCTTGTTGTTTGAACTAACACTTTTGAGAACAGACAATAGACACGTAACTGTATTTTGAGGATAAAGATGAACATTTAATGTGTTTGTGTCAACTCTGGCTTACAATTCTGCTTTTTTGTCATGAATGGTATCGGTAATCTTATAAATTCAAAAGATTACCACCAGTTTCACAAAAATAATTGAAATCCTATAAACAGCTATGAGCAATATGTAAAATATGCTAGAAACACATTTCTCATTATTTAGATTATTTATTAGATTATGTTATTTTCAGTGATTATTTTTCTAATATTTCACAGAAACAGTAGCCTAAACCACATAATAGGCTTATCCAAGCTCCCATGGAATAATGTAGGAGTCACATTGACTCTTAGTTTTTTATATCAGCACTAAATATGAAAATTCTGTTTTCATATCATTTCAATAAGCCAAATTCATTTACATGAATGTAGGAAGTCATTAAATATCTGTCTAAAGCTAATATGAGTTCACTCTTGTAATATGGCTATACTATTCCTGGAACAAAGAAAATGCAAAGTTAAAGCTGCAGTGAATTCTGTAATACTTGTCAGTTTACCACTCAGGAATGAAACAAAGGTGCTTAATGTGTGAATGCACTTAGTGTTCAAATCTTGCATATTAAACATAGCTTGTTCTTGAGTAATACTCAACTGAATTCCAAACATTCTTTTAAAAAAGTATTTTAATTGAGAGATCAAATATGTAGAGAGATTTTCAAAACTGACTTGGTGATGTTATTTCTAATGGTATTTAAGAATTGTCAGTTCTCCTAAGTAATAAACCTCTAGAGATTATTTTTAAAATGAGCATGTTATTTATAAGTATTCAAAAGGCATGCTGATTGTTCCATTTAATTGTGGGCTGCAAAACTAGGAGAATTTAATACAGAATAGGTTCTCAGATAATTTAGTGAAGTTATTGGCTAATTTAATAAAATCATTATGTAAAAAATAAAACTTACAATTTCAGATTTAATATAAAAATATAGCAAGCAGCACTGTGGAACAATTTCACACTGAGCAAGTTATTCAGAAATTGTATCATAGAATCATTTAGGTTGGAAAGGACTTTTAAGATCATTGAGCACAACAATTAACCTAACACTGCCAAGTCCACTGCTAAGCCATGTCTCTAAGCACCACATGCACAAATCTTTTAAACCCCTCCAGAATGGTGACTCAAAGACTTTCTTGGGTAAGAGTCTCCACCATAAAAGAAATTATCAGAATCTGAAAACAGTTTTTTGCCAGCAGACACATGTTTGGTGCCTTAGTGACCTGCTTGAAAAACTACAGGGTGTTTCAGGATCCATGGGTGCACAGATCTGTAAAAAGATGTTTTCTTGCCTATAAGAAGCAATTTTCTTAAATAACTCCTAAGTTCTGTTCATGATTTTCTATCTCAAGCCAGCAGTTTTACTCCCAATTTTCCTCATTTTTCACCCATTTTTTTCTCCTTTTCATTTTTTTGGCCAAGTGGATCCAAACTCAATGTCTAAGTCCTGTATATTGGGCTTGAAAGAAAAAAAAAATTATCTGCACAAACTTTGTAGGCATGACAAAATGAAAAAAAAAAATGTTACTCCTATTACCTTAGAAGGCAATAAGAATGCAAATCTTTTTGGAAACTTCTTTATGTTTTCACTGTTTTCACGTGAACGTACACATACAATAACGACCGGTGCTGAAAGGTTGGTTAAAAGGACACAAAAACTGAGCAAAGCCTCAACTGTTCTTTTATAAATGTCTATATATTTTGCAGTTATTATAGATACATAAAATTATTCAAGTAAAAGCAATACTTGAGTAATTATCTGGAATCCAGAGAAACACACTTTAGCCTTACTTATCTTCAAGGGCATTCTATAGGTTTATTTGAATAACGTTATATTACGTTTTGTAAAGTAATAAGGATTATGGTATACATGGTCATATGTGTTATGCATGTGAAAACCATTGTGTTATCTGGTTTATCCTGACAACAGCACAGTTCCTTTCCTTGAAGCATATTCCCTGACGTTCTGTCCACTCTAATTTTAACAGTTCTGTATAACTGGGTCACTGAATCTTTATGCTGCTAAACCAGGCACAATAGGAAGTATCAATTCAGAGTTTAGTGATGTGGTTAAAAAAATCACTGGGGAGTAGGTCAAAACCAGCAAGGTAATTTTTACTTTCAACCTATTTCAGGGTTGAAGTGCAGTTGTGGTAATCTTGTTATTGGGAAATGCTTTAAAGAAATAAATAAAAACCAGGCTCTGGGGCCATATCCTGCCATCATTCTGCATCTGGAACCCACACTAATGGCACCTCGAAATCTGTGTATGGAGCAGCGGCAGGCTGTGACCCTTCACTTTCAATTTTACGCAATAATACGCTATGGCAAACTTTCCCTTTAGATGTGTACACATGGATCCTTCTAAAGCGTGCCAGATTCTTATTCAAAGAAGTTTACTCTTTGAATTATTGGGTGTTTTTTCTTTTTTTTTAAAGTGTTTAACTTATTTTAATTTTTTTTCTTTTTTTTTTTCCCTACACTTACCTGTCAAGCTATCTAGCAGCATTTTGGATATATATAACAGTGACCAGGGAATGGCACCAGCTAATATGGGGCTCACAAATGCTTCTTGTCCAGCTAATCTACCAGTAAAAAAGGAACTCACAGGTAAAGAAACTCTGAGATTTTAGTTTTAATTTCAGAAATGTTGCTGTTTCTCTTAACAGTTGAATAAATCTTACCCATGAAGTAGATGTTCTTATTTAAATTACTGAGATATTTTCAGCTTGTAGTTTAATTTAAGAAAAGTAACAAGGACCAAGGAGAAATGGTTTTTTTCCTGTTCTCCTCTTTAGCAATTCAGAAACCATGTTTGGTCCCTGGTTTTTGAGAGCATCATGCTCTTAATAAACCTAATTAATTTAGGAAACACAGGTTCTTCCACAGTTTGGCTCCTGATCAATGGTATAAATAATTATCCATTAAATTTGTTCCAGAGTAGGACAAATGGTTCTTTTAAAGCCTTACAATAAGGCTATTCAAGGTAAATCTATATTAGTAGATTAACAACTTTAAAAGTTACATTCAGTTAATCCAAAGAATGCTAACAACCATGTACAGTTTATTAGTGTCACTCAGAGGAAACAGTGAGTTTGTTCAATATCTCACAAATCTGATTAACTCTTGCATTATGGGATATACAAATCCATATTCACATTAGTGTATTGTAAGTTTTATCCTCCTGTAAAATACAGCAAATTGGAGAAAATTACCTTTGCATAGCATTTCTATGTTCTTAAATAATAAATTTACAGTAAAAAAATCTTAAGCAACCTACCAGACATCCTTAAAAATTTAGTACTAGTAGAATATAGGTTTGCTTATGATCTTGTTTAATAAAAAGAGTAATGAAGTAAAAAAGACTAGATGGCTGCTCTTTTTGACAAAAGGCCATTTTGAAAAGGTGAAAGAGGTACTGGAATTGCCACTTAAGGACTGTTTTAATAAATATTACTTTCTGTCAGAAGCAGATACACGAGCAATGGCAAAGGAGAGACAAAAAAAGGATAACCACAATCTTAGTAAGTATATACGTTCATCTTTCATCTCATTAAATGGAATGTATGGAGAATGTAGAAATAACAAACATTAACTACCACTTCTCTGCTCTTCTAGATCAGCATTGTACTAGGGTAGCCAAATTGCAAACAGAGCTAACTACACAGCTTTCTTCCCCGAAATATAATTTCTGTCTTTGACTTTTGTCTTTCAAAATACTTAGCATGTTGTAATTAATTTCTTTCCTCAACATCTGCTGCTATTATGCTTTTATTCCATGGTTGTACATGTATCCTACACACTATACTTGGTGCTATCTCTAAGAACTACAGTGCAAAACATACAAGAAAGGAGGCACTTGATGAAAAATCCAATGTTGAATATTCACACCTTCCTTACTGAAGCAGCATCCAAGTGAGATGCTTTATCTCTCTATGGGTGATGAGAAGGAAAAAAAACCCTTTTATGGAGGATATTGGGCAATTTCTAAACACTATTTAAGAACTGGAAGTTGTGGAAATTGTAATTCACAAAAGGAGATGAGGACAAAACTGGGTGACAGTGCTTTGGCTCTGTTCTGATACGCAAGCCCTCTATCCCTTGTTTCTTTTATAGAGAACAGTGAAACCATGTACAGATGTTAGGCATCTCAATTCTAGAGGAATTGTCTTGTTTGGGCAGGAACGGGGAGTTTTTGCTGGACTAGTAAAAAAGGTGGTGGGTGGATGTTTTCTGGAACAGTGAGAAGAGAAGATGAGTGTGTGCGTACATCAGGGATGCCTTAATATTGTCTCCATTGTTTATTTTGTCTCTGAGGTTATCCTTTCTGAACACAGATGTGTGAGGACTGCCCCTCACCACAGGCAACTGAGCTGAAGGCTGTATGCTAGGAAAAATGTTTTTGTATGGCCTGTTGTAATAGGACAAGGGGTAGTGGTTTTAAATCAAAGGAGGGTAAATTTAGACTAGATATAAGGAACAAATGTTTTACAATGAGGGTGGTGAAACACTGGCAAACGTTGCCCAGAGAAGTGTAAGTGTCCCATCTGTGGAAGCATTCAGTGCCAGGGTGGGTGGGACTATAAGCAGCCTGACCTAGTTGAAGATGTCCCTGCTTATTGCAGAGGGGTTGGACTAGGTGACTTTTAAAGGTCTCTTCCCATCCAACCTATTCTATGATTTTATGATAACATACAAACATGTAACATCTCTTCTCTTCTGGTTTGGCTCCAGGTATATGCTTCAGGGCTCAAAGTTTCTCTGAAAACAGTTCTATAATCTGATGGATTTGGTATATTCATACATTACATATAAAGGTTTTATAGTATGATTTACTTTTTCATGGGTACCAGATTTTTTTAAAAATGATCTGAGAAAACAGTTTTCAAAACCTGATTTTTTACAAACCAGGTCAAATTAAGGTCCACATTCTACAGAAGTCTTCTTGTACATCCTCATACCAAGGAGAAACTAGAAAAATATTCCTTCTGAGAGACTGGATCCTCAATGAAACAATGTAAAAGGGATTCAGATCTCAGAAACAGAATCTCTTCTTGTAAGAGCAAGAGCTTAAGCCATCACTAAAAGTTCTTTTTTTCAAACAAAGAATTAAGGATGTAAGTTTTTTATTAATTTTTTTCCTCTATGGTTGTTCTGTCCATGTAGTTCAAACATTACTTCTCTGCTTTGGAATAATTTAGTGCTTGAAATATTATTGATAACTCAAGACTGAGTTATCTCAACAGACATAAATCAGGGAAGTCCTCTTGAAACACTTTTCCAAGCTTCAAAATTTTCCCCCTAGTTCACTAGTATAATAATTTTGAGTTCATTTTCAGGAAAAACTACAAAAATAGAAGGAAAATGAATATTGTAAGTGTCTACTTGTAAATAATTTTTTTTCTTTGCCTTATTTTATAGCTAATTGACTAGTTGACCATTTTTCATTAGTTTCCTGCAGAGATTTTCCGCACTATAGATATTAATTAATTAATAATATTAATAGCTATTAAGCCATATGACTACACAGCTAATCACATTCTTTAAGTCTTTTTGCCCTTTCATCTATTGAGTGAAATTCCTGTTCCCAGAGAATGTCTCACCAATGTAGAGCACTTCATCAGGGTAAATCCTAACACCTAGGGATTTCCCTGATCTTAAATCAGCTAGGGAGGACCAAGGTGACTGCCACACAAACCTAAGACCCTCACACAAACAGGAAGAAAAAACACTGTTATATATTGGAGGAAATAAGGAACTAAAAGTGGTCTATGTGGTGAGGCTGAGACTGAAAGCCATACACTTGTATGACAGTGAGAGGGTTGAAGTCAGCCTAGGAAGGCTCACCAAGTTTCCTTTAACTGCGCACCCCTAATTTAGCTCTACTAGGCTCTAAGGACCACTTTTCTACTTATATTTAAAATTAGGACTTTGCACTTTATGTGCATGTCTCCATATCTGGATGAGGGGAGTATGCATCCTTGTTCTAGGTTGCCTTGCATGGCTCAGCTCTGGTCTGATAGAGTATAGTGGCATTAACGTATCAAACCCAGGATCAAGTCTTCCAAGAAGCAAGGAATAATAGAAACGGCTCAATTCAATGCTAGTGATGTAGCAAAGCTGAATCCTGTCAATGTTCAGTGAGATTTGAATTAAGTCAAACTACTATGTGGAGGGAATGGACAAAAGCGTAAGTTCATGCCAGTAGAAAATCACTAATGGTTTCTGACAGCTAGCAGTAGCACAAAAGGACTCCTACTGTGTTTGTCTTTCTTCCTCCTCAAAACATTATTTTCTGGTAGGAAAAGAACTTCTTGCCATTTGTAGAGGATTTCCATATTGTCTTTCAGTCTTGTCATAACTAGGCTACCCAGGAGGGTATATACAAGAAATCCCCCAAAGTGATGAGGTCTCCTCTGGATCTATCCACTAGAAGATCTGAGATTTCTGCATGTAAAAGCAACTGGAGAAACCCTGGTGAGAAAGCACAGAAGAATTCTTTCTAAATTAGTGAAATGAGAAGCAGGAAGTTGACAGACCTTTCGTGCAGAGAAGGGGAAAATGCTCCAGTGTGGATACCAGTCCAATACTAATAAAATGGACTGAGAGTACAGTCGGAAGGAACTAATGTTAAAGGGGCTTGTCTTCTCTTTTTACTTTCTAGTTAAACTGCAAGTAAGCCAAGATATCATACAAAGTTTGTCTCAACAGAAGCATAAATTTAAATTTAAAAACCACTTTTTTATTTTTTAATTTTTTTTTCCTTCATTTCCTGTGTGTTTGAAAAGTTATTGTAAATACACTTGTGCTGTCTGTCATTGAAGGAAACATACTGGGGATTAAGTGTTTCTGGCACAGAGCCTTTCTCAGTTTTGGTGAAGGGATATGGCTGCAGTTATGTCCTGTCCATGGTTTGCAATATTGATAACAATAGATAAGGGATAGCGAAGTTGTTATCCACTATCTGTAGCAGGAGTGGTGACAAAATATGAAAAGCTGGATGAGTTGTCTTGTGTCCCCATTGAAGTCATCAGCAAGCTCCACTATGGTGAAAGTTCCATGATGTGGGAGCAGTATGGAGCAAGCATACAAGAACATCAGGAAAAAGATGTATTAACTCACATTTAGACAAAATACGACTATTTCATTCTCTAGGAGTCTAGCTGCAAACAGGGGAGAAACCTACAGGTAGCATAAGATACAGAGATGATACTAATCATGGAGTTTATTCTGAGAGGAAGGCAGAGACAGGTAAGAGATCATGTTGGGACTTCTATTTGAGGAAGAAATTTTATGTGCATTGACCAAAATATTTTTAACTAATTAAAATGGGTTATGTTGAATTTCTCCAAGAATAATTCACCATAAAAATAGTAACTTTCTTTTTAACAGTTGAGAGAAGAAGAAGGTATAATATTAATTACCGAATCAAGGAGCTTGGCACACTCATCCCCAAGTCTAATGATCCGTGAGTTCAACAGTCTTTCCTATAATAATGTTTATAGTTTAAACAGAGGGGAAAATAGAGATAGTTGCATATACTGGCTATAGGAATGAGTAATGGGACACAAAATCTTCTATGCTGGGTCACTGGCTCACATCAGGCTGCTAAAGTAACAAACCTTTGACAAATTTTTGGTGCCTATTGGGAAAACTTATGTGAAAGAATAATAAAATGAAAGCAATTCCAGGTTCTTCAAGAGAGTCTGTCACATCAGGGAAAAAAAAAAAACAACAAAAGAGAACCCAAACAAAACCAAAGGAACTAAAAAAGAATATAAGGCAAACAACAGAAAGTCCATCTCTGTCCCTGGGAACAATTATGCAGTGTCTCTGGAGAAGGAAAGAGTGATGCTTTCAGCCCTTGCCATGGGCCCTCTAGTGGGATAAAACAAAATGCTTGCTGTCACTGTCTGCCCTTTGCCTAAGAAAAAAAAATCAACTCAAGAGTCTGTAGACTGAGCATTTTTCAAAAGTCCTCCACTCAGTGCAGAGAAAACAACAGTCCTTAAATGCAAGGATAAAAATAATAATTGATATAATTGCTATAATAATAGCATTTTATACTAATGCATATACTTACAGTAACACAAAATGCTTATTGCTTAAATTATGTCTGCATTCCCTAAAAGCTTATATTTGTCATCAATATAAAAAAAGCTGCTTTGGTAGGAAAGCCTATTGCAGGACTAGCAATAACAATTCAGTGCAATATTTAATGCTTCACTTTAGCCTTAGATTTCTAACGTCACTCAAGGAAGCCTTTAGACCATGCACTAGCATGATTGTTGCTCACATGAAATTGATTATACAGATTTTGTCTTTATCATTTGCATGTCAATACAGACCTGCATGATACTTCAAATGAAAGTATTGATATTTCAGCTTTTTAATTTTTTCCTTAGGACTAAGAAACTTATGATTATATTAAGAATTTCTATAACAGTATGAAACTGCAAGAGACTTATAGAAGCACAGGTTTGGCATAACAAACCACTTGGAGTAATATTTTATGTGCTGCATCCATTTTAGAGAATTCAAGAACTCAGCTCCTTCTACAGCATCCAACCAAGATTAGATAAAAGGGCATGTTCTTGTTATTAATACAGAATTAGGTATTACAACTGAGTTAAAATGAGAAGAACTTTAAGTATCTAAACAAAGGTTTGGCCATTTGTGATTAGCTGCAAACACAGAGAGATATTAATTTTGCTGGTGCATCTTTCAGTATTCAAGACCATCTGGGCAAATAACTGAAAGATTTCTCAGAAAAACAGTGGATGGCAGTGTTGGTTTGCAGCTATAAAGCAATAATGGAAGCAAGTTATGCTGCAATTAGAAATGGGCATGGGGTACAAATTCCAATTGTGATTTCTGATTGCCTACAAATGTGTTTCAGTTACTTGTTTTGGTCTGGACTCAGCTTTGGTTTATGAACTTAATTAAAACATTAACACCTAGAGCAATGACTTAAGCTCTTCTTAAAATGATTTATCTAGATCTGTAATTTTGCTTCAGTAAGTGGATGATGGACTGTACCCACAGATTTTGGTGCTGTTGCCTGATGAAAAGGTTTCAGCTATAGATCCTGAAGAAATCCCCTTTACTTGTTTTAATCTACAAACCTGTCATGAAGTTCACCAGTGTGACAGCCCTAAAGTGGCTTGTGTTTACAAAAACAGGAGGTAAACCTAAGTGTCTCACTTTCTGAGAACCGCTGTCTTCAAAAGGCTGGTAATTAGTACCCCTTCTGACAACAGGCCTATTTAAAAACTTTCAAGTTGATATTCAGAAAAAAGAGGCATAAAAAGGTGCAGGAAGTTTTGAAAAACTAGGTTATAACATAACTTTGCTATAGTTTATTGCCAGGTTAAATTAATCCAAAGGAGTGTAAATACATTTTTTTAATATATATATTTTAAGTTGAAACACATTAATTTGACCATGTTGTTCTGTTGGCTGAGTAGATAAAAATTATGATTTCTTTCTGGTATGGTCCTATGTTGCCAAATCATAATTCAGTGTCCTTACTCTCTCTTTTAGAGCTTGATTTTTCCTTCATAACATCTTACTGTGCCCCCAATCTGCCCTCTTCTTCTTTGAAAGAAAGAGATGTATCACCTCTTACAATACTTTATCTGTAACATTTTATCACACATAGCATTTTTACCTCATATATTGATTTTGGAAGAGTCTTCTTATAGTGGGAAACCTTACTGATGCGTGGTCTAATGACAGTGAAGAAAATTAGGCTTTCCATTGAAGAGCAAATGCTACTCTAACTAAGCCATTGTGGTTAGCATGCCTGTCCCAGATGGCTTGCTTAAAGAAGATTACATCCAGACTCAGGAACAGAAAAGGACATTTTTTTTGCTATTTGGAATAATTGTATGATTTATATTTCTTAGAAGTGGTGTGTGGGGGGTTTATTTCACTTTTGTTTTTTTAGTTATAGAGCAAACTTGTTTGGCTTCTGCAGAGCTTCTACAGGGACTTTCTTTTGACTGGTTTAAGACCCTATTCTTTTCACATTTTATTTTCTTTTTAATTTAATGATGAAAAGTGTGGATTACATTGTTTAAATGAATGGCTCTTTAAAGTTCACTTCAACGGTACTAGAAAATGGAGATAAGTTGCAAAGAACTTTGACTCTTTTGTTTAATTTCCAATGCTTAGATATCCAAGTGGTAGGTAATTCAGAAATGCAAAACATTTATACAGAAAAATAAAAAAATATAATTTAAAATGGCCCAAAATACCCAGTCATATTTTGCTGAAAAAGTCATAACCTACTCCTTTAAATATACTTACCTTTCCATTCATGGTACCTGTGTGTTCAGCTTTTCAGAACCCACTTTTAGGTAGCTATAAGGACTTGAATGTCATGATAGAGTTTGGAAATGCCTATACAAGAACTGTTTTGCAATAACTGGATGAGAATTGACAGAAATACTAAGGAAAATATAACTTCCCTTTAACATTTCTAGTTATTTTACTAAACCAGGACACTAAGAGAAGAACCATTGAAGATTTGGGCAAAGTTGTGGACTCTTGTCTCTCTCTGCATCTGCCTGTGTCTGTCTGACCTTCTGTCTGTTTGGATGTGGACAGAACCACTAATGGCCAGCACAGACACATTTCTTGTAAACGAAAAGCTGGTGTACATTCATTCTATTATAAAATAGAAACTTGCTTTCTCTTTCAGGAGAATACACTTTGTAATTGTGCAGGTCATCAAAACAAGTACAAAGTCCTTCAAAGTATTTCTTTGAGCAAGCATCGTCTAAAGCTAATTTCTTAGAAACAGGGAAAGAAATGGTCTGCAAACATAGTTTCAACTTCACAAATATAGTTGTTATTATGAACTGCTCTGTGGCTGGCAAACTCTGTGGCTATCACTCTCTCCCCAGCCCTGTTTTCATTAATTAGTTTTAATCTTAGATGATCAGATGCTCTCGAACTTCTTACAGGAGTTCAATTTGTACAAACTAGCTAAGCAATTTTGACTTCAAGAAAGTTACCGTAATGGAAATGAGCTCAAGATCCATCTCATGGCTATGTTTCTGTTCTAAATGGGAAGCTCTCCTAGGTGAGAGTTATAGGTTTTGGTCTGAGAATTTGGGATTTGTAGAAAGATTCAGCTGGTAAACTTAGGGCAAGCTAGGGTTCAGAGACTAATAAAACACAATGGATCTTATTTTATTATATAACTTATCTACTTTTCTGTGCAAATCATGTCAGTTGTGGTAGATCTTTGTTAATTAAAGTAGATAACACATGCATAGCTTTCTAAAAATGTTGAGTTACTATACCACATGTACACACACAGCAATAAAGACACAACCCTTCTTTGCAAAGGTCATTGCTGATGGCCAGAATTGCAAAACTCCTAGTTTCCTGTGTGTTTCAGTATTTACAGAATGGACCCTTACAAATATACAATAATGATGAAGAAGGAGAGGAAAAAAAAAGAATTAATAGGAAGTGAAAGAGTAAAATGAAACAAAAGAATTCCTTCCATCTCAAAGACTAGTTGATGTATGTTGGACTTCATAGGTTCAAACAGTTATAAATGCAACTGCTTTGTCTGTTTTTATAAAGCAGTTTTCAACAAGATTACTAACAATTGCCAATGGCTTCTCAGTTTTTAAAGGTTCTCAAATGGGTTTGCAGGCCTTGCCATTTAAAATTTTATTTCTGTAATATATTGAGCAAGTAAAATATATAAATTTCTAAAAAGCAAAAAACCCCAATATCCTAGCATTACTTCTATAATTTTTCAGTTAATCTTATTTGAATCTGATTTAGAATTCAGCATTTTCAGAGAAACAACAGAAAGCAAATAACCAGAGAATTTCTGAATTCTTCTTATGCGGTTGCTGTGCTTGGATTTAATCCCTCTTCAAATGCTGAGGTGTTTTTTCCCTTCCTATCATATATGAATCTGCTTGCCCACCTGCTAAGCAGAGCTAGATGCATTGTAGACTATTGATATGCAGGCAGCTCTCCTGTGCTATTCCCTCCATTTGCTGTCACCCTCACTAGTTATGTTGCTACTCTTCCAACCTTGCACAGAGTCACAATCTATACAGAGCCTCTGTTTCTCTCTAGCACAGTCCTGGAAGTGCTATATGGTGTTCTGGGGTAAAATGGTGTGATGGGTGTGATGAAGAACCAGCACAAGTATCTTCAATATTTTCTTTTGCTCCTGGTATAAATAAAGATACATGGAGTGAAAGACATGTTGATTTCTAAGGTCACTAGCTGATCCTTTACTGTGTTGTGTTCAGACATAGGAAGATTTAGCTTCAGTAATCTTCATTTAATAAGATGCCAATAAGTATATGTAATATGTGTAGAGATTCAGAAGGTATGTGGGGTACATGCACATGCATGGAGACACACAAAATAGCAGAGACTCCTATATGATAATAACAACCACAGCATTTTCATCTTAGATTTCCATGAGTTTTGCCTCTCAAATTTTTAAATATTATTACAAGAGATCCAGATCTATCTCATGCAGAACCTGAGCAGATACATCTCTCCAGCAGCTTGAATACAGGAATTAGCCCTCCAGTGAAGATTTATTTCAACCTATGAGAAAAAATATCATTACTATATAAGTAAAAATTCAAAATATAAAGGCAACATAAGCCATAAGCTAAAAGTATGCAATATCACAGAGCTCGTCAATTATGTGTAACATGAATGAATTTAATCACAAAAAGATTCCAGACACAGTCATGAATATATCTTATTCATATGCCAATCAGAAATATTAAACAAAAATACTTTTTAAAAAATTTGGTTTTGAATTCAGAATGTTTTATAACTGACACAAAATTGTTTGTGAAATTGTTATGAAATATTTGCCCAATATATGATATACACATTTTTTTCTTCTGCCGTTACATGTCTTAATTATTATCACTTTGCCAACTATGGAATAATTTCTAATTTTGTAGTGCTACATTTTTATATTCAGACCATCAGTCCAAAACTGGCTAAGTTTTGTCTCGTTTATATGTTGGGAGGTGTTGACTCCCTTTGCTTAGGCAGACTGCAATTCTCTAGAGTTTATGCTACAAGTTTTCTTATTATTATAGAGTTTTTCAAGGTTGCCATAGAAATGTCCTAAATCAATCATTTCAACATCAAATTAAACACACATTTATGTGATTCTGAGCACAGGTATAGCACATGCAGCTTGTATCTCATATGGCAGTGGAGATTCACAGTTTGAAATGCAGTTGTTCTCCTAACTTTAGCTGCTCCTATTTATTTGGGAGTGTTCTGGTATAGACAGACAGGTGTCTTGCTTTCAAACTCCACTGTGACTCAGGTTCCAGTACGGACCCCTGAGGGACACCACTTGTCATAGATCTTCATCTGGACATCAAACCATTGACCACTACTCTCTGAATATGGCCATCCGACCAGTTTCTTATCCACCAAACAGTCCACCCATCAAATCCATACCACTTCAATTTAGAGAGAAGGGTGTTGTGGGGGACTGAGTTAAAGGCTTCACAGAAGTACAGATAGATCACATCTGTTTCTTTTCCTGTGTCCACTGCTGTGGCCACCCCATCATAGAAAGCCACCAAGTTCGTCAGGCAGGACTTGCGCTTGGTGAAGCCGTGCTGGCTGCTGCTAACCCTCTATCCCCCATACGCTTTAGCACAGCTTCTAGGAGGATCTTTTCCATGATCTTCCCAGTCACAGAGGTGAGGCTGACAGGTTGGTAGCTCCCAGGGACATCTTTTCTACCCTATTTTAAAATGTTACCCTTCTTATAGTCACCACAGACTTCTGATTGCTGTGGCTTTTCAGATATCATGGAGACCTTTTAAAATATCATGGGATGGTCTAAATGAGAATAGGTACCCACAACAATGGGCAGTCTGATGTTCTGAACTTTTAGACAGCAGGGTCTGAGACAATAATTATTTTCTGTCTGACCTCCTTACCTTCTAAAGCTGAAAGCTATGCATTCCTGGCTACATCACTGAGATGAGGAGAGGTCCTGGTGTGCTGGTGGCCCATGGTTTGTGTGCTGCCTAGAGAGGACAAAGATGTGAACTCGAGCCCTCTCTGATCAAAAAGCTGGTTCTACCAAATCTCTAGCAAATGACCTTAATTTTAGGAGATGGTTAAAAACTGGGATGCTTTATCACAAATAATTATGTGTACTCTCCTGAGTATCTTTAAAGCTATGAGCTACATAAGGTTTTATCCCTAGCACAGTGTGTCAGGGAAGGCCAAGTGGTCTGGGATCCAAAATCCTGTACCTGCTTGGCTTCTAGTCTATTTATTCAGTAGAAAGACAGATGCCTTGGTGGAAATCTTTAAGGGTGCTTACTTAGCCTTGGGGTAAATGTACAAGGTTCCCTAGGCATTTACTGAATGTAAAGCTAAATGTAATGCCTAGACACTTCTGCAATAAATCTACCCCAGATCACAGTTCTGCTCACCATGGGTGAACATGTGAATAGGAACAACTCTTGTTAAAGAAAGTAATCAAGGTGTAACCAAAAGTGATGATTGGAGTAATATAAATATTTCTCTTTGACTCTATAAGTGCCAGGATATAAGTATATGCATTTGGAATAGGTACTAAAAAATGCACTAAGGTGGCTAATTGTCACTCTCAACCTTAGCTTCTTACTGGTTTAAATAGATTTTTCCTTCTCAGGTTGCTTAGTAGGACCAGAACCTCTGCCAGTCTTCTGCCTAAGCCATCCTGCAGTGTACCTTTCTGTGTATTTAATGCCTCAGGCTCAGCCTGTATCATAAAATACTGAGCTTTGTTAGGAATTAAAGACTTCAAAAAAAAATTCATTCTTGTTCCAAGGCCTCCAAGACCTTACATAAAGAAATGCACAGAAAGTTGACAAATAAGTACATCAGAGTGCTTGAATAGATGAATTTGAACAACTGTACTATTGTTAGTTGGACTACCTGTAAGCTGGAAGTTAAACGACTGTTTCCTGAATGATGTAGAGGTTTAATGTTATTCTTTTGCAAGGCTTTTATTTTGAGTTGGGATCCACATGTAGCTGTGGATTTTAACTTGGTTTATATTGTTTCAAGATTTTTAAATGAGATTTTTGTCATTCCATAGCCATTATTGTTACCAAAGTGTGATTTGTCTGGTCTATCATCAAGAGGAGTGGCATTCAGCATAGATCTTTTTTTTTTTTTTTTTTTTTTTTTTNTTTTTTTTTGCAACAAGCGTAAAAGCAGCCTCATTAGTAAGTCAGGTAAAAGGAGTAGTACATTCAAAATGATCTTTAAAAATTTAGGCTTAAGTCCTCAGTAATGTATATTTCCTAGTTCATTAATGCAGAAATACTGCACATAGATTTTAATCTTAGAGTTAATAATAAAAGCAATTTTCACTAAAAATATAAAAACTGTAATGGTAGAATCATGATATTGCGTTTAGCTCTCCCACAAAAAGTCACTTTATTACTTTCTTTTGACACTTATTTTCATTCTGGGATTAATTTTACTATATAAGGGCTTCTTAACTATTCTATTAAAATTTCCATTCAGAAGCAATAATATCTAAGAGTGAATAATAGTCATGTAAATCATTATTTCATATTAATGTAAAAGATTTTGTAAGTTCTTATGAATTCTGCTGACATGCACAATTGTGAAAAGGTTATCTCTACATTCTGCAGTGATATGCGCTGGAACAAAGGAACTATTTTAAAAGCATCAGTGGAGTACATCAAGTGGCTACAAAAAGAACAACAGAGAGCCAGAGAATTAGAACACAGGCAGAAGAAATTAGAGCATGCTAACAGAAGACTTCTACTCCGAATTCAGGTTTGTATAAGAGCATCACTATGAACTACAAAGCATTTGTAGTACTTATTCCTCATCAGATTTTATTAGTCTATATCATTTTCCCTCAAATACTATTTATAAAAAATGAATCGGCTTTCCCTATTTACGGCTGTATATATTCAGGAGGGGAATATTTTTTAGATTTCTAGGAAATTCCTTTGATAAGCCTTACATAAAGGAATATTTGGAAAGTTAATAAAATATTTTTACAAAGAGTTTGCTTCGGTAAGTATTAGAGACAGAGAAAGATGTAAAAGGAGGCAAAAAATATATCCTTGTAGCCAAAAATCAATACTGGACCCAGAATTCACTTCATGATTTTAATTGTCCCTTTGTATCTTTTCACACATTACATTTTCTCAGGTATAGAGTGCCATGTTATTTCTGCTTGTGACATGAAGCAGCAGATTATGGCCCTGCATGACTTGAAATGCAAGATTTTAATATAGACATATGAAGATGAGAAAGACAGGCAGACATAATCTAATATATGTATATATCTGTATATCATAAATAACGTCAAGTAAAATATCTTCTGTTTCTTTGGATAGCAGTAGATAACGAGCTAGAATCTTGCAACTTTTCTCTGTCACCTTTATTGGCTTCAGTACACAGTTATTTTAGAGAGGCTGTCCTACCTCATGTTCCTATAGGAGAGTTGCTTAATGACAGGAGGGGAAATAAAAAGAAAAAAATTCAAATGAAAAATTTTTATAGAGGGACAATTTAATATTTTAAAATGTAGTCTCAAAAATGGACAAATATTATAATTAATTTGCATGTATGTTCTGTGTAATTATTGCAATAGTTCTAAGGCCACTGTTTGGTCTTTTAAAGTCATTATCTAATAGTTTTTTGTTTGAAATGCTAGGAACTAGAGATCCAGGCACGTGCACATGGCCTTCCAATCATGTCTTCACTCAGCGCTGTTGATTTAGCTACACAGGTCATCAAGCAACAATCGTATCCAGAGGAGAACTCTATAGACTACTCTCAACAAATACCTTTGGCACATGGACCAAGTTCTGATGTTTGTGATGGATCTACCGCCTTTTCTGATCCACTTTCACACTTCACAGATTTGTCCTTCAGTGCAGCGTTAAAAGAAGAGCAACGGCTAGAGGAAATTTTACTGGATGACACGGTGTCACCATTTGGAACAGACCCACTCTTGTCCTCCACATCTCCAGCTGCATCAAAAGAGAGCAGTAGGAGAAGTAGCTTTAGCACAGATGATGGAGATGATTTATAAAAGCAGAAAGGGCCTCATACTTCTCTAAACCACTTGCTAAAAGACTGAGTTGAGCATAAGCACAGTGCTTGTGCTTATTCTAAATATGAATAAGGAGAGCCGCAAGGAAGAGAAGTAACCACAGGACTTGGTTTAAATCAGCCCTTACTTCACAGGAAAATGAGATGGACATGAACTTGTATCACTTTGCCCCTAATTCACAGCTGACATTTGCACAAATCTTTCTCCACTGGGATATTTTACTATTGTTCAATGACTTTTTACAGCACTATAAAAATGGTTATCGAAAAAGGAATACCCATGTCACAAAAGTGTATTCAATTCATTTTCATTATTCTCCACTATAAACATGAGTTTTAGTAATTTTTTAATTTCTCTTTTTTTATATAACTAAAAATTCTACTAAACAAGATGTAACAGGGAACTATTTAAGCTGGGAACTATAGAGATATTACAGGTTTAAAATGAGAAAAAAACAGCGAGTAATGCTTTCACACAAGTGAAGTGAGTATGAAATTTAAACTACGCAGGCTTTTCTTTAAAAGGAAGAAATCCATTAGGCTTTTCATGGAATTCCATTTTTAAAAATTTCATTTGTAGAAAAAACCAGATTTTAACTATATGTTTTAATGACACAAAAGAAAAATAGAAACTAACATGACAGAGACTCAAACAAAGCAAGCCAGAAAAGGATATGACATTTCATCAGAAAGTCTCAAGAAAGATATTCTGTGTTACAATTAGCACCATCTAAAACAAGCACTAGTGGTAACAGTGCTGTGTCAGCTGCTTGTTCTGATAGTATTCAAACTGTGTCCTTTTTCTGTGTGGAAGAGATCAGAATTCAGAGGCACAACAGTGTGCTTCTGAACATTGCTTTGGCAGGACAGGAAGGTTTTTCCAAAGGGACTACTTTGTCCATATACATGCTTTTTGATCCATTTGGAAAAGGAGGGAAATGCAAGATTCCGATCGCATATATTTTTGAAATAAAGAGAATTTAATTTGAAATTTGGCTTTGGATTCACTATAGAAAAGCTGAAAAGGATGACTTTTCAAACCGAAGGGGATATTCAGAATTGTTGATGTGGTGCACTGCTTCTCATAACTAGCTTTCTAGGAGGGGGTGTTCAGAAAATGTGGTTTGATGACTCAGTTAAAGGTTGGCAGTTAGAGGGCAGATAGAATACATATAATTTCTATACATAGTGAAATTCTGGAGAGTGATGTCTATTCCTGGAGGACATCAGGTACATTCATTCTATGGTAATATTAATACATAGGAAAATAAGCTAGCACTGGGTTTTCACAGCTCTTCCTCAACCAGAGCCAAAAGACCAAATTAGGGAGTTCTTTAACTATTCAAAATATGTTTCAAAACTGTGCATTAATTTTGCTGTCACTAAGCCTGCCTCATGCCCCAGAAGTGTCACAGGACTGGAAATAGAAAGAAACATATTGTCCCAGAACAGAGCTCTTGTTTCTTCCTCTTGCCCCTACTGCTATCGGTACCTGAGTCCTCACAGTCCTTGTGAGGTTTATGTTCCTCCAGGATTGCAGCCCATTCCTGTTAGTGTCCAGATAGCGCCATGACAGTTTCTTAACAGAAAAGTTAGCAGTGTGATAATATATTACATCTGAAGGCTACGAAATATGATGGAATAACCAAATTCAGAAGTATATATTTGTTTTTAGGAATCTCAAGTATTTCTGAGACTATGTAAACCACTTGGATGTAGGCTGAATAGAGCAGAACTGATCTTGTTGCATATGTTTGGGCTCCCAGACAGCCTAGCATGTACCTCTGAGAAGAAGTGAAGATGTTTCCAATGCAGGATTAAAAATAGTAACAACAACAGCAGCCTTCTCATAATTTCCTTTTTTTTTTTTTTTTTTAGCATGGAAAATAGGAATGGAAAGACAAATGAGTATTAACAAAACTGATCAGCATTTTAATTGGAGTGTTTCTATAAATTAAGTTAACTAGGAGAGGAACAGCTTTGTCATAGTTTTGCAAAAGACTAGTTAATATTGACATTTGAATCCAGAATATGATGAATTAAAAGTAACATTCATGCCCATATTACATTTAGCGTAGGATGGATATTGTCCATTTCAGCCAATGAAAGGAGGGGATACTTGGTTGATATCAAATGCCATTTGTCCTTGTAGTGCAGTTTCTACTACATTAGTTTTAAACACAGCAGTGTGTATTGCTTATAATGGAGAAAAAGAAATTAAATATGAATGTGTTACATGATTTTCCCATTGAACTTTTACATGGATCTTAGCCCATACTTCTGAACTTATTGACTTTAAATAACATCCTGAATTTCATCACTTTCATAAGCACTAAAAAAAACATTATAGTGCATCCATTAAATTTCTTAATGTTGATTTTCATTCTTCTGACAACTGCTTCAGTCTGAAGCACCAGATCTTTTTTTCTCTTGCTGCATGAGAAACTTAGACAGTGAATGCTTCTTTTGCAATATACTGTATCGCATCTATTGTTAAATATATTCAAATACTCTTTATTCACTGAAGATCTCCAACCCCTTTGCCCAAAACACTGAGAGTATCCATAGCTGTAGGTGCATATTATGGCAATGTTGTTCCACTAACATAATTCTTTTTCCCGTAGGCGTTAATCATAATTAGTATTTTAGCTAATAACTATAGCCTGTATTATAGTATCATCCTTGCAATTAAGTAGTGATACAGAGTGCAAGAAGCAGTAATCTAGGACATTCTTGGGATAAGTAGGTGGTACTGAAGACTTTAGAAGATGTGTGTGCTGGTAACCATACCCCAGACTTTCTGGAGTAAGCACTCCCCCTCCCATTCCAAGTTTGGTGAGGCTGCTGTGAAGCTTAGAGGACTTAGATCAGCTGAGCATGGTCCTACCACCTTTCACAGAAGAAAGGGATTTCTTGATAACAGAGAAAAATCCTGATGTCCTTCCTCAGGCAGAATTTCTTTGCTGTCCACGTGAGTTTTATTGGACTAAAATGGGATACAGTTGAAATACACTTTTTAGCTATTTCCTACAGAGATCTGTTTAATGAAATCTCATGAAAAGCAATGCATAATATGTCTATGATTCTGGCCTAGAAAAGAATTAAAAAACTTATAAAGTTTAACCCTAAGCAGGTCATTGTGTGAGAGGAACTGGCTGTTTTTGTCAAGATTTATTAAATGAAGAGTTCTCACTTGCTTTCAGTAGCAGCTGTTCAAAGCTAGTGCACGTATTCCTACAGAATACACAAAACAGTAGACTCATAATTACCCAAAAGGAAAGGGATTTGAAATATTAACATCCTGTTTAATTCATGAAATGGATATAGCTACTAAACTAAGAACAGAAACCTAAATTATTTCCTTGTGCATAACAAGGATAGTGTGAAAAGCTACAGTAAGTACACAGTTTTAACAAACAGGAACACAGTTGCTTTATAGAGTAAAATAACTAAACATAATTCAGCCATTTAATCTTAATAAGAACACTGTTACTATAATACTTCTGACTTTAATAGGACTGTATATATGAATGGAGGATGTAAAATTATTGTAATTTAAAATTATGTTAAGTCTCTTAGATTAGAAAAGGCATTTACATTACTATTATGAGACAGTAGAATATTTTTATAATAATTGCTATTTTTCATTGTTAACCAAATAGTATATTGTTTTCTAAGTCAATGTATGCAGACAGAATTTACTTTATTACACATTGTACATGTAATCTTTTTAAAATTACATTTTATACATGCTGGTATTTTGTGTTTATTATATGAATACAATTAAAGGACTGAAATTAAAATACCTCTTTATATGTCCCTGTGAAACCTCACTATCCAGTCCCTCAAAGAATGCCATCACAAGACAATATAATGACATCCACTAAGAACATCTGAGATACCTAACAGACAAAACACTTCATAACTGTTAACATTTAGTCCATTATGATACATCATGATCCAGTAGCCTCCCATTAATAAAAATAATTGATACATTCTTTAATATGGTCTCCTGCCATCTGCTTATTCCTGCTGCTAAGGCTTTGATTTATGGAAAGTGTTTTCAGAATGTTGCAAAATTGCTAGCAGGCATGATGATATCAGTTAAATCACTAAGAAGCTCTACAAAAACCTTTTAATGTACTAGATGTTCCCCAGACAATCTAGGATAAACAGAATATTGTATTTAAAGATGTAAAACATTTTTTAAAGCTGATAATTAAGTAGCATTTGGCACTAAAAGATACTCTTACTTAATGAAGTAAGAAAGGATTCAGATTGCATTTTGAATACCTAACATCAAAACTGCTGCTTCCTTTAGAAGATATTTGGTGCTTTCTGTGCATGAAATGATGCAAAAGTTGTTGAGCAGTAATATATATTTCAGCTGTAGTTTTGTAATAGTTCATTGTTTCATGTAAAATAGTGCTCATTGTTTGTGTACATCAGATAAACAGTCTATTTGTAATAATGATGTTCTCCAGGCTTTTTATTTCATTAAATTATCAAGACAGTATTAAACCAGAAAATTATTATAAATATTATTTAAAGTTCAGTGATTAGCCATGGAAAAAGGCTTTCCATTTTTACATATTTATTATGCACTTAGGATTTGGTCATAAAAGGTGCTCAGCTCTTTTGTGAGAGACTGAGAGTCCTCAGTTCACTTTGAAGAAAGGCAGTTCTCAGCCTGTTGCAGGCACAGACACTTAACGATTAAATAAACAGCATCAGAAAGTAAAATCAAAAGTTATTTCAGAGACTAGAAAAGCACTACCTAGTACATTGCTTGATTAAAAGCCATGATATTTGCAATTGACAGACAAACAGATTTAATGTCAGCATCATTTGTACTGACAACCAATGGGAGATTAGAGGAAAATGTATGAAGATGTGATGATAATCAGACCAAAAGTCTAATTATAAAGGAGGCTGCATCAGGGAAGTATGTTAAGGCTTATTGGTTAAATCACTGGTACCCATCAAGTTAAATATATATCAGTTTAATTAATTGGCAACCACAAGACAAGTGTTCTATATTCAGGGTGGTGATGATTTTGATATAATCCACCACATTGTGGTTAAGTATATGATTCATGTAATAAGAAAAAGGTGCCTCCAGGCTATTGTTCCTAGCATGGATTAAAATTTACATATTGCTTCTCCTTATGTCAAAACATCTGGTGCCTGCAAATGCTAACATTTCGTTAAAAAGTTTCACAAGATAGGAAAAGTGGATTGGAAACACTGCATGAGAATCATTCAAGCATTATAATGGAATAAGAGGCTGAGTTATGAACAGGCAGATTGAACAATAGTATAGTCAAAGAGATTCATATGCTTATGAGCTTGATAGACAACTCTTTGTATAAGAAAGGGAAATGCCCCAATTCATAAGAAGTGATCAATATTTTTAAAAATATAATTAAGATATATCATCTCAGTTACTTTCCAAACCACATTTTTTTTCCCAATTAAGATCTGTGCACCAATGTATATGTACTTAGTGATAAGATCATGGCTAATACATTCATTTCATTCATGTACTTTAGCACGTTAGGATCCCTACCTGCCATGTAGATATCTCGGAAAATTTCATTACTCTTATTTTTACTGTCTAATTTTAAAGCAGTATATGAGTGTATAGCAGGTCAGATCTCATCTTACTTCCTTGAAAAAATCTAGCAGTCATTGCATCAGCACCTAGACCCTAGTCTTGAGTGTTTTTTCCCTTGATTTCTAGGTGAGACTTAAGATATTAATTTTCAGTTACTTAAAAAATATATTTTTGGTGTAGGTTATCTAGAAAGCTGCACCACAGAGCGCTGCAATTAGCAGATACATTGATGTCAGAAATTTCCAAGGCAATAAAAAGTGTTTTGAGTGAAGTACCTTGATTGAAGCGATACTATATCTTTTAATCTTCTGGAATCCAAACATAAACATTCCTAGGTGGATGTTGTGCTTGCAAAAGAGGAATGATTCAAAAAGTGATGGTTCCTCCAAAGTGCTTTTGCTTTTTAAAACGTAGTACTTGGATTAGAAATTTACCTTCTCTTTTAGGTCTCTGGAATTCAAGCATGTAACATTTGTATATTCCTTAAGTTCCCCACTGACGATACCCCCGTGATGTCCCAGGACAGTATGTCTGTGCAAAATAGGCAGCAGTGACAGCAATTGCTCTTTCCTGCAACCAGTCCCACTGCCAGCATATTTAAACGAACAAAGCCTCTGGTGGTAAGTCCTGTCCTCCCATCTCTCCAGGGGGGCACACCTCTCCCTAACCTCACTTTCCACCTATACTTCTTCCTCAGAGCTGGCACAGGTCTCATAGTCTTCCTGCCTCAAATGCAGAGTGGAGTCACCTTGCAGCCTTGCTAGCACCTATCAGGTTCAAAATCTATAAGGACAAAATTGGCATTACACAATCTGGTTTCCTGTGTTACCAAGCAAGGATATGGCAATGCGCTTGAGCTCCTCTGTAGACCTCCCATGCTTTCTCCTACAGAGTCTGAGGTGGAATTGAACAAGAGAGTAGCAAAACCCTAGTGTAGGCCAAGAGCTCTACATAAAACAAACCCCATGAGAACATTAATTTAGTAGATGGTGGTTAACATGAATTTTCAGGGTTTTTTTAAAGAATTTTACATAAATAAGTGTTTGTATGTTGTGTTTACTCGTAGTGGACTTGCCTTCAGTAACCAAAGGATTCCATAATATTTAAATCTAATACACAGAATTTAGAAAAAAATCTGTTAGCTAAATATTCTACATACTTTACCAGGAGTAGGCTGAGTTGAAAGAAATGTGGCTTTGAAACTAACACTAACATAAAAATTCCTAATATAATGTCTTTTTATCAATTACTTGATCTGTGGCATGAGAACTTTTTTCATCATTAGGTGGAGGAACCTCACCAAGAAAAAAATCCTTTTTTCATTGATACAGAGCCATTTGGAAAGTAAAGTGGATATCCAAAGTCACTGCAGAAATACCATTCTACCATTTCCACAGGAAAAACATTTTTACTGCAGGACAGCTAATAAATACAGTCAACTTGCTATTAAAACAAACTGATACATATCAATTTACTGAAAAGTAAAGTAAGCAGAGTCAACCATAAGCATGGAGCAGAGAACCAACTCCTGCAATAAACACTTAAGAGACAATGTCTTCACTTGGGAAACTGCACTAAATAGGAATTGCTCTTTTGCAGTGGGTCATCCCACAAGCATCCTTTGGGTAAGTGGAAGTGAAGCCTGAGACAACTAAAGTCAAGGAATGTGGAAAATGAAAGAAGGTACATTCTTGATCCCCAAAATGTCACAAATGGGATCTGGTGCACCTAAGGGAATATTTACGATCAAGAAAAATGTTGGCCTGAAAAGCAGGCAGGGGAGTACTGAGATGAGCTCTGGCACAGCCTGTCCCTTCCCACAGGAAAAGAAAGGAGCTTATTTATGACTCTCATCAGGGTATTTGCAACTTCTAGTTGGGTAAATTATGAGTACCTTTCCTCACCCAGCTGACACCATTCTCTCTCTTCACCTTTCAGAACTGTGCCAAATTCTGGAGGATGAAACACAAATATTGCTCCCTCAACTTACGGCTCTCCTCCCTCAGAGGCTGGTGCAAATCTATGGAGTATTCACTGCTGCTCTTCATCAGAGACAGCTAAAGTCTCAGCTGAACCTGGTAGATCATTGGTTTAACAGTCTGAAAAAATGACAATGCACTACCATTGATGAGTAATTATATGATTATTTAAAAGGCCAGAAGTGATTTTCTATATATCTTGCTCCTCAATATTACCAAGCATGGTAATAAAAATAACTTATTTGCCCCTTAAGCCTTACCAGTTCAGAGGAACTAACTTAAGTTTTTATGCTCGCTGTATTGAAATTCAGTAAGAAATAGATGTTTGGTTCCCTTAGGCCCCTGAAATCCCAAACTGGGTGGCTGTTGGCTTCAAGTGTGTTCAGTGTTACCAGGAGGTACACATGCCTTGCTCTTGATAACCTTGCTGGCAGGAACAGAGCTTACACCAAGGACCTGTTTGTTTTACTGGGGACTTTCTTCTAAAAATGTAAGTGCGTGCTTGAGCTTTCAAAATTATCCTTTTGATAGACCGATAAAAATTTCCTTATTACTGCAGCTATCAGCCTCATGTCCTATTTTGCCAGTGTAGAAAGACAGAGGAGTAAGTACCGTTCACATGAAAATAGTTGCAAAAATCTGCTTCTTTGTTCTTTCCTTTTCAAAGCTCATTTCTGAAGCAGATATGGAGTCTGACTATAGCCTATACATTAATTTGTTTTTTGAACTGAGAACAAGTAACTCAGGACTGTTCACAGACTATTTCTCTGAGACTACAGTTTTCTTAACATTCTTTCTTTGTTCAACTGTATTGTTAAAGTGCTTGTGCTAGACTATAATACCAGTTAGAGAACTCAAAAGCATAAACAGAGAAGGTGATCTGGTTGACAGCTTTTACCTAAATCAGAGAGATATATATACTCTAAGATTCTGTGTACCAAAGCAATTAAGTTCCTCAGTGGTCTCCTCAAACTCAATATGCTCATGTGTGGAGCTGAGTTGTTACTCAGCCAGTGGCATGAGCAACTGATCTTGTAGAAAGCATTGAGAGGATATTACACTTTCTTAGGCTGAAAGACCCAAATTTCTTTCCTCCTTTATGAAATAACTTCATAAACATCGCTTTTTAATTCCATTATTTCAGCACATCTGCTAGCAATAGGCTGTAGAAGTCCTATTCTTATTTACTTATTTTTCTTATTGGACTCACAGCTTCTAACTCAGAACACTGGGGCTGTATTTTCCTGTTGCAGAATTTTGGCATTTTCCAATCTGACTCAAGAGCTTCTTTCTCTTGTCAGGGGATGACTGCCATGCCAGCATCTGCTGGGGGAGAGCAGAGCTCACTGGCTGGAAAGATCAGCTCTGAAGCCCATGTTCCCCCTGGTGGTGACGGCATTTGTACAGGAGCCAAATACACTTGGCTGTAGTGTAAATCTTCACTGACAGTTCTAAGTATTTCTAGTTTTGACCCAGGTAGAAATTATCTTTTCTGCCTTCATTAGGCAAGGGGATAAATCCCAATGTACCTATTAGGAGGTGGATCATAGCATGGTAGACTATTGCCTCCACAGCTTTATTGCTCTTTATTTGTCTTCCTCCTACAGTTCCCTCTAAGGAGGTCAAGAACTGCAGGTGGTGAGGAGGTGGAAAGGGGACTCTTCAAAACCAAGCAGAGAGAACTGGTCAATTTAGTACTGAGTTATTTTAATTCAGGTGCTTTCCTCCTCTGCAATGTGTAAACCTTCCTTGAGGAGGAGTCCTGGGGGCAGTGGCTGGAGGGGATCCATCACTGCCTTGGCTCCATCAAAGCCCTTCTGGGGACAGGGAGGTGGTGTGGAGGCACTGAAGCTCACTGGGGAACAGCTCGTGTAGTTTCCCATCACATGAATCCTTTTATTCCTGCCTAAGGAATGACCTACCACTGCTAAAAATTAACAGAAAATAAAGTTGTATAGAAGCTGTACTTGCAGAACCAGCCAAACTTCCTCCGATTTCACAGCAGCAAGCACATTCAATTGTTTACTGTGTTACTGCAAATAAAGTCACTCGTATTTAACATTAAATGTGGTTTCAGAAGAAACACTATAACTCGTATACTGGCTGAAATATTTGAAATGATAATAGGATATTTAGTATGTTATATTTAATACTAGTGGGTACCTTTGATTTTTCAAAATATTTAAATGGAGTTTAACCTTGATTGTTATCTCTGTTGAAAGGTGGCTTTAGAGCTGTTCTCTTGCAGAGGGTATGAAAAACAGCCTTTGCTGGTTTTATATATGTAGGGAAACTCTTGTTATTTTCAAAGTTCAGCTGATATTTGGAGAGCATATTCAAATTTATTTTTTTCTAAAAAGCAGAGGAGACCTGAAAAAAATTACTTGTTCTGTGTATTCCACAGATTTCAAAATATCTGATCTTGGACTTAACTTTGAGTATTAAATATAGTGATGCTCAAAGAGCAGGAAAAGCAGTGGAGACAAGAACAAGACATAACTTGTGAAGATATCTTGGCTTTTTACATTGTCCCCTAAGCTTATAGTAGTTGTACCTATCTATGTATAGAGGAAAACATTCCAACATATAGGAATGTTACATAGACTACTTTTTATTACATTTACTGTTTCATTTTCTTTCTTTTCTTTCCCTTCTTTTTTTTGGTGTATTTTTATTCTAGTGACACTGTGTAATTTCCATCAACAAATGAAATGAAATTTATACAGTAGAAAATGGATCCTGTTTTAAAACGCTCAGACCTGTCAGGTGTCCATTAATCTATATATATTCCATGTAGGAAGTAGAAAGCAATATGAATTTTCACATTCTTTGTATTTAATATTTACCTGTGGGCATGTATAAAATAATTCTAATACATCCACAGCTACTTACAATTTACAGAACGGGACTAATGCTGATAGTTGATCCTAAACTGACACAAACCAGATTTTCTCTTAATGTTACTCCAAGGAATTTAAAACTGACTCTGTTAAAGCCAAGGTTATTTGCCTTGGGGATGCCTAATGGAAGGGTTATTATAACACTGTCCACAAATAGGTGTCTTGAGAGAGCCAGGGCCATAATCCTTCATTGACAGCTAATAGATTGTGCTATTGCTGTATCATAGTGATCTTTGAGGCCAAAGGTCATACCTCTTCCTTAATATTTAAATAAAGATACTTGACTATGGCAGAAAACAGCTTATTGCCAGTGATGGCTGCTGCTCAATTTACAAGAACCTTTACAAAGTCATGCTAATTCCTGGCCTCCTTAGAATGCACGATAACCTTTCATAAATCCAACTTTTCCAGATGTCCTTGGAAATGACAGTTATAAAACTACAAATGATTTGTAATGCAAAATGGGACTGACAGACTTGAAGATTAGTTCTCAATGTACTAAAATGACTGAAGACTATAGCTAACAAAAGACTTAAAATGCATCAATAGGTATCTGCCAAAACAGCTCATGTGTATCTTAAACATATTCAGTAAGAAATACTCATGATGCTAATATGACAAGTGGCCATTTTCCCTCTAAGGGTCTCAGAGCAGAGCTTTGTTTCTGTGGGTCCATCTGGAAGGCAGATTTTGAATTGTTCATGCATTAATACAGTTTTTTATTTGTCTGTATCATCCTCTTCATGAACAGGACTGTCTATGAACAAAACAGAATTGTTTATTACATCAAATTCTACTTAGACTCACATTCATCACAGTTCAAATGGATTATAAAGTGTATTTAAATTTAGAAAATAAGAAATACTCATTTGACATTAAGTGAAAATATCCTCTTCAAGATTTTGAAATTATGCATGCTCAGGCTTTCTAAGTTTCACTGCATACATACACTATAATTTATATTTACAAATAAATTTGTTTTCTGCTACTCCAGGGGGAAAAAAGAATTTTTAAATATATCTGCATAAATAGCCTATAAATTCTTCAATATTTTTAAATGTCTATAGAAATCAAAAGAAATAACAGTTGTTGACAGGGCTTTCTAGCTAAGGCAGAAAATACTTTCTGTTACTAAAAGGGAAAAATAAAAAGAGACATGGCAAAGTGTAAATGCACTCTCACACTCAGAAATCCCTGCAGGGACTGCCTGGCAGGTGAAGCACCAGGGAAATGGCCACAACTTGTGGAACCAGCAGGACCTGCTGTGGGAAACTATCCTGTATTAAGTCTTTTATTCACCATCTCTCTCTTTGATTTTCAATTCTACTTGCAATGTACTTGCTCTCACTTTTGTTCTCAGATCCTTTGTCTAAAATACTTTAACCTTGGGAAATGTTACTTTTGGAACTTGGAAGCATTCATGAAGTTAATGAAGTATTCAATGAAATAAATAATAAAAGTTATCCATCATGCTAAGGAAGGATGTTGTTATAAAATGGTCTTTTTTTCATATTTTCAAAGCTACCTGGGAAAATTATAATATATATTAGAACCAATAACATAGCTTAATTGATCACTAATATTTTACTAGCTTTTGTTCATTTTGAAATTATTCCACAACCCTGCTTTCTGCAGAGGTGTTTGTTTTTATGGATTACTGAAACATATTTCAGCCAATAGTCCATTCACACACATTTTACTTCACCTGTACAGAGCTTCTTTCATGGCAATGATTGTTTACCAAGGTATAATTATGTTGTTAAAAAAGAAACCAATTTGGAAAAAGAAATCTCTTCAGGCTTTGATCTAATATTTGTGAGCTGTGATCTTATTTTTCCTCCTGTCTCTATATTGTTTATTTTTTCACAAAGAAAAATTTTTGTATACTGGAACTCAGACACCAACTTTGTGATGTCATTAGTCATGATAAATCAAAATATTAAAGGAATGAAGCTGTGGTGCTCACTGCATCCTTGTGCATTAATGTTTGTCAGACCTTTTCTTTTACTGGGATATGTTAACCCAAACAAAGAAGTCTTTTATCAGTTGTCACTGTTCATTCTCTCACTGAACGTTCTTCCTCCTCTTTCTCTGAGACATTTCAGCTTAACTCCTCACATAATTTATTGCAAAACATAGTTGGCAACTGAGGCAATTTTCTCTCTACAATCCCAGATTCACCCACTGTACGATGCCCTTCAGTTGTTGGTCTCTCCCTCTCCAGTGGCCTGAGGCATCTCTTTGTCCCCATCACAGTGCTTTGCACCAAGATGTGCAAGGCCTCCAACTCAAACTCACTGTAACAAGATGAGGGGGAATTAAGCATCCCAGAGTAGGGGAAATGGGAACCAACTGACCAACAGCAGAGGAACCTGTCAGAAAAAGGGTAGAATTTTCACTTTTTTATGTGTACCTGAGTGATGAACTTTATTTTGTTCTTCTTGCAGCCATTAATTTTTTGTTGGCATGAGGCTTTAGTAGCATTTAGGTAAAAAATCAGAAAAATATTGAATCACCAAGCCTTCCTCAGCAGAGGAATGACTTGGGCAATCACCCAAGGGTAAGAGGTCTCGTTTTGAAATACTTGCCTTGTCTAATGTAAGGCTTAACACTAAGCTTAGCCCTCCATCCATGTCAACGATTAACATTTTAAGTAAGGAATAGATCTCTTCCCAGCTGACTTCAGGTTTGGCTTTTTCTGTTTGTCTTAGGCTTATTTGGTTTTGCGTTTTTTAATAGGACATGAAATTGTTTCAATTAGGAGAAATTACTAAAAAACTGAACTGTAGATAATAGTTTAATCGTAGAAGCAGCAGCCTAGTTTTTTTTGACAACAAAAGACCTCAGATCATGCTCCTCTTTTAGATCACGTGACATTAGGGTTCAGAAGTCCTGTAAGGACACCTAGAGCACTGTTCTTTGAATTACTGTGTAGAGTCTTGTCTGGTGCAGTTAGACATGCACTAAAGATATATGACAAATTGGCACTGGTGGGTTAAGTGGAGGAGAGAGAATACAGAGGGGTTGCTAGATGGGTTTCAATGGGATATGTTCCTCTGAATGACTGGGTTTCTCCAGGACTTTGGTAGTTTTGTGTATGTTCATGAAAAGAAACTCTGTGTGTACTCACCACCTTGTTTGCAAAATGGGGTGCAACCACTACTCTCTTGTCATTGATCATCCTTCAGATTTCATAGCAGTGCCTTTGATGTAAGACAAAGAGGTTCACTTGAGTCAAGTCATGAAGAGGCTGCAGTAAAGGTGAACAGGAACAGTCTTAGAAACAGATCAGCTACAGGTTTCTTGCAAGCAAGCATCTCATTTCTATGGTGTAAGCATGTGAGGCACATACAGACCTGGGAGGCAGATGAGCAGAGGTTTGCAAGTGCCACAAAATGCTGCCCAGATGTTTAAAGAGAAATGTAGATGCCCAGGAGGCTACTCTAAATGCAATGATTACGGAGACATTCTTTCACATTTACACTGCAATACTTGTATCTGGTGGTTTGTAATATTGATAAAAAGGATAAAAATATTTCCTAGGTGTTTCCTCTATTAATTCAAGTTATGATGATATACATGATTAAACTCAATCCCAGCAAAATACATACCTCTAAACATGTTCTACTTCTGTGAGGGATATAGAAACAGTTTTCTTGCTTGTACAGACAATTATGAAAGGTACACTCAAAAAGTAGGGAAAAGACTTCTCTGACATTTTAAGTTTACAAAATCCTATTTGTTTGTATTGTCAGAAAATGAAAAATAAAAACAAAGAAAAAATATCACATTTCAGCCAATCGTGAACTGCAATTCCCTTGCAGTTTGGGAACCCTTGACTCCAGAAAACAAACTTGCCAGATATATTCAGAAGATTAAAAAGATGGGGCGTACTGAATGGGTACATATGAAATGGTTTTACTCTGCCAACCTGTCCTAAAACAGTAATTCACTTTCAACAAGAAAATTGGAACCATGTGTCTCTCCTTACAAGAATGATTGGTAGACTATATTTGGTTAACCATTTTCTCCCCATTCATTCCCAGTATGGTACATTTCTTCAAATTTTTTACCTTTTTTCAGGACTAGAACTGAATCTTTCCATATTTAAAAGATCAGCATTTATTTTATGCACAGGGATCACTATGCTGAATGCATTTCTTCTGTAGACCACGTCCAGCAATAATCTACATAGTAGTTAGAGAGAAGTCCAACTACAGGGGAAAAGTAGCCCAGACACCTATCTGATCAGAGCTGATGAGGCAAAGCTGATGATGCTATTTACAAAACTAGACACCATAGTTCTTTTGTCATCAGCAATATAGCCAAGGAAAAGATTGATAAGGCTTGTTTTCATGCAATAAATGCCTGAAAGATGAGGAAGGAAAAATGGATATGCAGCATGTAAGAGTAGATGTAATTGGAGCACAAAAGCAGGTGTACAGCAGGAGATAACATAGCATATAACCTGTATGTTATCTTCTCTTTTGTCTTCCAAAAGGAAAAGGAAAACAAGAAGTAATAAAATAAGAACAAAAGAGGTAATTCAGAAAAAAAATCAAACATTTTCTCCATTTTTCTGTAATGTCATTGCTTACTTAAACTACTATGTACTTATTCCTTTTCCCGGTGATGCTCTATTGTTACGTAGAAAACAAAGGTATATGAACAAATTTTGTGCTATTAGAGTCTACTGAAAGGTAAATGCCATCACTACGAATTCCAAAGAGCTAGTTGTCTGATTCATGGAATTGCTGAAATGCACAAGTAACAAACAGGATTCCTCAGCAAATTGCTGAGAACGGTTGGTAAAATTCCTCAAAGAACCGTGAATAAACTCTGTGATGAACGGGGTCAAGAAACCTCATCATCTTCACATACCTAAGGAGAGCTTAATTAATTCAAATGAAGAAAGTAAAGGTGTATGAGTGGGATTAAGACAAACACTGAAAATAAAAATAGGTCTGCAAAATATTAGATCTCTCCTAGCCTCAAAAGAGATCAATTAAATCTTTACAAGAGAAAAGGCACTGAAAAGGTCTCCTGTGGGACCAGAAAAGTCTGAAGTGTAATATTTTAGAAATGCCATAATTTAAGGAGAGTACAATGTGTTATTTTTATATGCTGCAGTACCCCACAACTCCACCTTCCTCCCCTGTTAAAAATGCTACCCGACTAGCTTAACACTCACAACTATTCGACAAAGTGTCCTGGATTTGAACACTTTCGGCCTATTTTATTTTCCATGTCTGCAGCAGTTCCAGAAGTCAGTTACCTCAGTGCTATTATTCTCCATAAATCAGAAAGAAGTGATTGATTCCTTTATAAATTATGTGTACCACACAGGAGACTGGCTGGTAAATATTACAACAGTAAACAGGCCTTCTCTTTATACATGTATTTTTGAGAACCCTGAACAAAGAGTTTTCATTTCTGATGAACTGCTTGCTCCATCTGTAATTAGCATTAACACTAAAAACACTATTCACTATTCATATTTGCTCATCTCCTTATCTTAGATTAACCACTGTTTAATATGTGGTTAAAATTATTCTGCACATCATCAACTGATCTATGTGAAACAGCACAGAGAACAAAAGAAGCTTAATCTTCCATGAAGCTTCAGTCAAGTGAAACTGTACATAATCCAGAGACAGTTTCTTTTTGATAACCTGCACTTAATACACACTGCATGTCTCCCCTATCTATGCCCCTGCATATTTTGAATCTGCTTATTAAAATAAAAATAGCCCCAATTATTGTTATTTTTTGCTAGATATCACACATTTTGGGCCTAATTGTATGAACTCATTGCATTGGGGACAACGGTTGAGCCGTCCCATGACCATGACTGTGCTGACAATCGGGACGGGACCACTTAATCGTGACACCGACGGGACCACTTGCAGTAACATTAAATCTGGGAGGGAAGGAAAACTGTGAGATGAGTCTTTGAACGGTGATTGTAGCTGCAAATGACTTGAGATAAATAGTAGTGGTTAAAGCTGCTAAGCAGCTCTGTGATCAAATAGAAAGAGGAAAAAACCAAAACCAAACAAAACAAAAAACCCCCAAAACCCACAAGATCCTTCTCCTAAGCAAGTAAAGTTAGAGGACAATAATATACCAAATTATTAAGATGTGACAGCAGAGGGTAGGTTGCTGTTAGTAAGAAGATTGTGTCACTGAATCCTGTGGTTTTCCTAGTTTATTCACCTAAGTTAAGACGAAGCGGACTGAACAAACAGGGGCAGTAAAAAAAAAAGACCATTTTTTTGTGCCCTGAAATATTTTATACTAAAAAAAAACCAAACAAACAAAAAAAACCCCACAAAAAAACCCAAACCCAAAACCACCAAACCCACGTCACCGGGGAGTTACAGCAACACTTTAATTTCCCACACCACATCCCCAGGAGCGGTACAGTAAACGAAAGCCTGAAAGTGAGCAGAGACGGGCTTTGCCTGTTTATCCGAACCACCCCTCGGCGGGAGCAGGAGGCCCCGCGGGGAACCGCAGCCCCTTCCCCCCCGGGGCCTAGCGCGGAGCCGTGCGGGGCGTGGGGCGGTGCGGGGCCTGGACAGCGCGGCCCTTGGCTCTGGGCTCGGGCCGCTAGAGGTCTCTCTCGTTACAGCTTTCCCGCTCCTGCGCTCGTTAATTATTTTCCTCAAAGGAACAATTCTGCCTTTTAGGCTGGAATGCCTCGCTTTAAGTGGTGTGCTAGAGGAAGATAAAATGCCTCCTTAGCTTGTTCTGCTGATGAGTAGATGTTGGGTTGACTGAGTGAATCATCCTGGATATTTTAATACACAATGGATATACTTTAGGAAAGAAGTTCAGGCTATCACCTTGACTTCCCAAAGGTTGAAAAAATTGACCAGATAAAACAATACATAACTGTAAAAAGTGCCTTTCTATAGAGAGTCAGCATGGAGCTTCAAACTCTCATGAGGACGCCTAGGATCTGAAGTATATTTAGATCCCATAACTGCAAATGTGAACACTTTTACAGTAATTTCTGTTGCTTTTACAAAACAAAAACCCAAAAACCTAAAAAAAAGTATGTTGTCATGTATGAGTTGACCGTAAAGTTGTTTAGCCTGGAGAAGAGGAGGCTGAGAGGAGACCTCATTGCTCTCTACAACTACCTGAAAGGAGGTTGTGGAGAGGAGGGAGCTGGACTCTTTTCCCAGGTCACAGGGGACAGGACAAGAGGGAATGGTCTCAAGCTCCACCAGGGGAGGTTTAGGCTGAACATTAGGGAAAAAATAATTCACAGAAAGAATCACTGGGCAGTGGGACAGGCTGTCCAGCGAGGTGGTTGATTCACCTTCCCTGGAGGTGTTTAAGGGATGGGTGGATGAGGTGCTAAGGGGCATGGTTTAGTGATTGATAGGAATGGTTGGACTCAATCTGATAGGTCTCTTCCAACCTGGTGATTCTATGTTAAAATTCTAGTGTATACTACTTCCAACTTATGCATTTTTATTTAAATAAAAATGAGATATTAACTGTAGTACTCATCTTTTTTTTTTTATTGTGACCTTATTAAGAAAAAGAAAAACCCATCAATCTTATTTGTTTACAATATTCATACTGTTTTAAATTCTTATAGAATGGTGCTTCCCCTATACTTGCTATACAGATGAAATGCAGCATCATCCAACTTCAAGTGTGAAGAAACTTAAATAAAATGCAAAGATAATCCCAGCCCCATAAACAAGGCTAACTGTGTTTGATGAAAGTACAGTGAAGCCCCCGATATCAGCGAGAAAGCAATATAAACATCCATGAGACAGAAACAGTTTTCCAGTTTCCAAGAAGTTGGACAGCATCTTCTAAGCACAGGGAGTTGCATGTGGGAAGTAAAGAAGATCATAGTGCAGCAATTCAACACCAGCTTCATGCTGAAGGAAGCCAAAACAAGTGAGGAGATTTCCCTGTTGAACAGAAGGGTGGACACTGTGCAAGAGTAGGGGCAAACAAAGGAGTTTGAATTAGTAGCGGTAGGGTGATACAACGTGGCCAAAATTGGGATATGAAAAACAGACAGAAAGTTTAGGAGAAAGATACTGAGGCAAAAATTACTGTGAAGTGAACAAGAAGGCACTTTAAGGGAATGTTATAGGGCTATAATCAGACCATTCAGGCTGTGCTGTAAGGATTCAATTCTATTTCCAACTAACAGTGGAGTTACAAATGAGGATATACTCCCCACAATATCTTATTGGGATGGTTAAGATGGCACTGTAGGTCTGGATGCTGATTTCACTGACACTGCTTTCACTGTAGTGCAACTGGATATCTCAGTAGAGTTACTGCTTATTTACAGTCCTGTGAGATTACACACACTGTCTTAAAAAGCAAAGATGTTGTTAGCATTCCTTTTATGATTCCAAAGTACTTGTTCAGTAACACAGAATCTTTCTCCTAAAGATTTTAAAAGTCCTGATTTTCCATTTTCAACCTCCCTCACTGTTCCCACCTTTCCAGAGTGGGTGTAGAATTCTGTCTTCCTATTTTGCTTATTGGCACTCAGTTTTCCTAAATGCATGATCCTATACAGGTGCTACATAGTAGAAAACCAAGTAGTCATAATTCTTAGTGCAATTATAGTGTTTAAATGTTTAATAAGACCAAGCTCTGGACCGTGATACTTCCTACTACCCGGCTAAGCAAAGCCAAACACCTCGACTGCTCAAAGGTAGACTGATATATATTGTGAACGTTTTGGCCTACTTTAATGAAGCTGTTGGCACCTGATGAGATACCTCTGTGGAGGGGATGGCAATTGTGTACCACTAACTTGTATGTTTAAATCCTGTTGTTTGAGCAAAGAAAGAAGTAGGTTTTTAAGTTAGAGAGGACAATGCTGATGGTAAAACCAGTAGCCTGTAGGAAAGTGAGATCACTTAACTCAGATTTTCTGCAAACAGTGTGCATGTTCTTGATGGAGTGTGAAGAAGGAAGTCCCCCTGCCCTGACTAGTCTAAATCCTGGGAGGCTGAGAAGGCTGCACAGTCTTCTGTGCCCAGTGGCTGCAAATATCTTTCCATTATGTAGGAGGAAACTGTGGGTAAGAAACCTTCTTCATCTTCTCCTCTGCGTGAGGATGCCATCTTTTTTTTGAAATCCTGGTAGGCGTTCAATGCAGTTAATTTCTACTTCCTTTAGAGTAGTTCTACACAGATCATTGTAGCCTTAGGGCTGTCATTACTGCTAGGGTTTACAGAAGGGGAAAAAAAGACCAGATTCATTATTCATTTTTACTGAAGGGAAAGGGAATGAATCCAGAGAGACAGTGCGGTCATACTCAGAACCCAGTTTTCCTGTTTCACAGTGTATGCACTGGGCTATGCTGCCTTTGGCATGCATCAAGGGTAAGAAATGCATTAAGTACAAATGTCTGTCCAATAAGCTGTGCAGCTCCTGCCCATCTCCTGAGGCAGAGCAGCCCCAGTGCTCCTTTGGAGTAGGGACTACAAAGTGACAGCTAAGGCTGAGAGCCCTTGCTTTGCCTGTTTGGCAGACCATCCCAGCTTAGTAAGCAATGGAGAAGGGCTGCCACATCCTTAGCTGCATACAGCAGTAATGGTGATACAGAGAAAGTAGCATTTTCTTCAACTCATGACCCAGAGTATGTGCCCCTTAGTTTCTCCTGTAAATCCACTGCTGCTAACTGCTGCATTAAATAGACCCATGACCCCAATATTTTTAGTTCATCTTTTCCTGGACTCTGACTTGGCTATTACTATAAATTAGGAAAATGAGAAAGGATTGTATTATCTCTGGAAGTGTCCTTGTTCTGCAGACCCCTCACCTGGTGTCAGTAGTAGCTACTGCTTTCAATTAGCCTACTCCAGTGATTTGCAGGAGGGTGTTTGGTTTTTTTTTTTTACACTCACGTAGAACAGAAAATATATGGTCAACATGGGAGGTTTATAGGGGATGTTTTTTAGCAGCAGTGCTAGCAAAATTGTTAGCCTACATTACTTCTTTGGGAAGATGTGTCTCTGCATGTTAGACCTCACAGTGGCTTTGATGGAGACTTCTGGGGAAGGTCACAATTGTTAGAAGACCCAGTGGCAAGCATTGCTTCTGAGAAGACCATCATGCACCACAAGAAGGTAATTTTACCCAGAGCAGGAGAAAAGATGTGTGCACTTTGGAGACAAATTTTCATTTTGTAAATTTAAAGATGTAACAGGAGTTTGAAAATTAAAAAGACATTAATATTTGGTAGGGAAAACCATCCTTGTATTTCGATGTAGAGAAATTAATTCCAGAGGTTTTGGCATGCACATGCTGCTCTTTGGTAGAGCTTGGTGCTTTCTGATCAAAACTGGTAGACTACTCATTGCTGTATGGATTGGTCTTGCCACTGGTTTGGCAGGATCAGGTCTGGTGTCCACCAGTGATTTTCTTATTAAAATACGAGTTAAGCTTTACAATTGCCAGCCTAGAAAAGGGAAAAGCACATGTGTATCATAACTCCTTTGCCTGGGAAAGTCTATGTGTAATAGTCCCTGTGCAACCACCAAGGGTCCAGGATACCTGTAGAGATCCTGAGAGAGAGAGAGAGAAAGAGAAAGTACAACTATTTTCATCTCATTTGTTGAAAGTATCACAGATTTTCTCACTAAGGTAGTTTTCATTGCCATCCATTGTTAATGGAAGCTACCCATTCTGCCTATGAAACTCAAAATATTGCCTTTTGGTCTCATAGTTACAGATTTTGCAGCAGATTATACAACTTTTGGACATCACAGTGCTATTTCACCAGAACATACCAACTGTCAGTTTATGTGTAGGTCACCATAGGTAGTAAGAGAATAACATTATAGCTGAGATCCCCTGTGAGTCTAAGGAAACAAAATTCTCATGATAATTTGAATTCTTAATTAAAGGAAATATGTAGGGATGGCTTCTTTCCCCATATGAATTGTACTATGGGGCCTCTTTATCCATTACATTTGCATTGGTTTTGTGTTTGGGATATTACTAGTCTGTTGTGTTGCATTAAATTTCTGTTTATTAAGAACGAGAGTCAGACAAAAACAACCTCTGATTTGCCATAGAAACATCTCTCTTCAGTTTGATTTCAACCCGAGAATGTATAAAGAATACCAGCATACTTATTTAAAGTGTAGATGTACGTCTGCATATTTGTTGGGACTGAGCTTTCCAAAACCTCTTTGTCAGTAGCTATCTGATACAAAAATGGCTTTGTTTACAGCAAAATGCTGGCATAAATAAATAGGAATATTGAACCAGAACAATTACCTTTAGCAGCCAGTGCTGTAAATCATACACAAGCTGTCATCATGAGTTGAAACAAGTCTGCATATTTAGTACCATGTTTAGTTTGCCTAATCAGAACAATATGTAAACCGTTAGTGCAGAGGAGAGCTTGCCAAGGCAAAAATTATTTACAAGTTGCATGTAATGTTTCTGGAAATTTTCAGCAGAGAGGAGAGAGGAGGAGAGAGGAGGAGAGGGGAGGAGAGGAGAAGAGAGGAGGAGAGAGGAGGAGAGAGGAGAGGAAAAAGGAGAGGTTGTTGTTAAATAAGGAAAAATACATACAAAGTACTTTTCTTGATGATGCAATAGTACGGGCCAAATCCCCAGCTGATATAAAGCAGAACAGTTGGTGAGGCTGTACAGATTTATACTAGCTATAATTCTGCCTGTTAAATTTTTACTCTCTGTTAAATTCAGGGGAATATAAACAAATAATTTTAAGCCACATGTATTTTTCAACTTGGGAGGAGCAGCATGTATTCCTCTGTAAAGTCACTTAAGTCAGTCAGAGGAAAGTGGCATTTAAGCTTCACGTTGGTTTGCCTGGAGCTGGGGATTGGATAGAAGGGCTAAGGAACAAGATAAAACTTTTCTGCTGTCATCACCTGGCACAAGGACCAGACATTCATTGCTATTCAAAATAATATGATCAGGTAGACAATTTCCACTGTTATGTGACCTGAAGAAAATTTCAATAACCACTCTCATTTTCATATGGTAAATCTTCATCTATTTTCATGGACTATAAAGAGCACAGAATTGTAATACAGATTACTGCCTTGAGTATTTGCTGTTTACAAATTGGGTTTTCTTTGTTTCTGAGCATGCTATTCCAGCAGAGAATCCTTTGTAAATGCCTAATGGCTTTGTATGCCACACACTATTTGATCCTGGTGGTCTATGAAGAACAATAAAAGTAGACTTACAATAGCCTTCTTTAAATCATGCTTGGCACTTGACCATGAACGTGCATGTATTCTAAGGTTTCCGTTTATTAAAAATCCAGCACTTTTTATTGAGCAAATTAATGGCTCAAAATCACAATGAAATAACACTATTACAGCTGATCTTACCTAGAAAAAAATGGCACTAAAACTAACAAGAATGAACTGTTCTCTCTCCATTTTACATATACTGCCGACATCCATATGTGGCGTTACAAAAACTGTCTTTGGCCTTTTTAGAAAAATCTTAATGTGTATTTAAATGAAAACATAAGTGGGCTACAATCCTCTGAAGTACTTTATTCAATTAACTCTTTTTTTTCTTTCCTCAGTAGAAAGATTTGAATTATTTTATATTGTTTTGCTCCCTGAAAGTCTCTAGTGTGATTACTATGATGATGCCATTTGTGCCACTCTGGGTACATTTATGTCATATTTTTCATTTATAACTCTTTGATTCTGATTTTTATGATGAAACCATTAAGAGTCCAGTCCTGTAAAAAGACTTAGACCCGGGTCCTGGAAACACACATATACATACGCTTGACTGCTGAGAGAAGTCTGGTAGTGAAGCTAAGCATGGCTGTAAACGGAATACTGTGTCTTTCTGTTTCACTAGGCCTGTCAACTGCAAAAGGACAAACCAGTGCATAAAATTAAGGTTAATCATATCATGTAGATCCAATGCTGAAGTTTTCTCTTGGATAAGACTATAGCATCTTAGTTCAAATAGCACTGAACTTAAGAAAGAAGTGGAAGAAAATTGCTTCAGATGTTATTATGCCACATAAATGAAAGCTATAAGAATTGTGTGATATTAGACACCTCTTTTAGCATATGAAACTTAAAAAAAAATTAAATTTTGCAGGTCATTAGTCTTTAAAAGGCAGAGAAGTGTTGAGGACTATTTTGAAAGTGCCAGATAACTAATATTTTTTCTAACTGGTCATTCATACACACATTTATCCACAACCTAATTTTAAAAATAATAAATTTCATAACTGCTCACAGATTGTTCTGTGTGTGCAGCAGCCAAATAGATATGAAGTACTGAAACAGACTTAATGGAGCAGTTGTAGTCTATTGGGGTTAAAAATCTTCTGTCTACAGAAATTTAAATATGCATTTAAATAATAGCCCATAATAACTCAAAGAACTCCTGTGCTGTATAGAAGAAATAGAATAGTTGATAATAGAAAGTCAGCCAGCTTATCATAAAGATATTTGGAGAGCCCTGTAGCATGCGGGTTCATAGGTTAAGGTCTGATGCCATGGATAGCAGCAGCCTCTACTCACTCAGGTTGTCCACTTGGTTTGCAAAGAGGTGATTCAGCAGTCAGATTTTGAGCTTCTTGCTCACATTCCACTGTGGTTATTCATTCACATGAGTCCTATTAAAACCAGACTCCTTGGGAGAATAGTTTCTTGTATGTGGGCAATGGGTTCTTGATTTGACTCCAAGAAAGTGAGATGTAGCAACAGTGTGCTGCCCAGCTGTGGTGAAGTGTTTTTGGCAAATTGGCAAGACTGTTGACTACAGTCTTGACAAATCAGGCATGCTGAAAGGCATCAACTCCAGTACGCTGCTTCCAAATTAGCATATGCTTTATCATCTCTGTTTACCAATGAGACTGCCTTTCTTCAGCAGGACAAAGGTACCAAAAAAGGAATCATAATCCTTGCTGGTATTCTGGGATGTGGTTCTGTATTTCAACAATCTCACCCACTCATATTTTCTCCTTGTTATTTTATGTTATTTATCATCATCTATGAGCTTCTATACACATACATCCAAGTCTTGAGCTTACTTATGAACACTGACACAAATATCTTCTTGATTACAAAGGCACAAGTCACAACAGTAAAGTTATTCATGAGTTTAATCTGTGCCTATAGGATTAGTGCCTTAATTTCATTTACTTTTTTTGTTGTCTGTTTAATATTTAAAATTGATTTAAGTAGGTTTTGTCATTATGATTAAATACAGGTGAAGAGAAACATTTTTTTTAATACTTATCTTCCTTTCATCTTTATTAAAGTTTTTCCTTTATTGAACTGGAAAAATATTAAACTTTTCACTTTAGACAGCAGGTGGAAGTATGACAGTGTTAGCCAGATGGAGAACACAGGAAATCTTGGATAAAAGAATATGAACTGCAAAGGGGCTCAAGCTGATGGAGTTGACAATGCCGTAATACTACCTTTGACTTAGTCTTAAGCTGTTTGTTTTTGCAATGAACAAAAGTTTCAATTACAACATTTGCCTGTATGAAAAACTATAGCAAGACATTGGTTTCCATGGTGACACTTCTTTTTTTCATACATATTTATCATTAAAAAACAGGAAGCCCACTCTTTTTTTTGTTTTTAATTTGAGAATGTTACTTCTAGCACTTAATAACTGAAATCAAAGTTGATTTATATCTTATGTTAGTGTCTTACAAACACTCCTCTATCAGTGAAAACTCACACAGTATTGAAGTTATTTATTGCAAGTAGTTTGCTCCATACATTACTCCAGGAAAACATTTCCATGTTTTAAAACTAGATAGCAGTGTGACTTTCTTACCTCCCCTTTTTCAACTGGCACCAGAGGGTACCAGGGCTAAGCTTTCAAACTATTTCAGAGCACACACTGCTCTACACACAAAGCTTTTGACTTCATTAATATGACATGCAAGAGATGCAACATTTCTGGTTCTTGTCAGTAACTAAAGAATACTTGGAAGAGTAAAATATTTTATTAAATTAACCTTTTTGCAAAGAGAAATGTTCTGTCTTTACCTGGCTGGTAGTCTTTTTGCATTTACACAGCACTACTGCTATTTTTCCTTTCTTCATAACAGAGCTGAAACTAATAAATACGGATGACCACTGTGTCACTTTTACTATTCTTCAAATATATACTTCAGCTGGCAAGTTGCTAACATTTCTCAGGTGAAAAAAGTTAGAAACTGAATCCTAAACAATTTTTCCTTTTTTGGGTTCCTAACCTGATGCTTTTTTGTTATCAGACCTTTGTATGGTTGAGGAAAGATACCCTGGTGAAATATGTTGTCTAATTAGTTTTGAATCTAAAAGCACCAAGGATATGTGACATAATTAATTATACAAATGCTACTTGAACCTAAATAAGTCTTACAGAAGTAGAGATAAAATGAGAATGATATATTCAGAAATGTATAAAGGAACAATGAGCAATTTCTGTACACTATATATGCTATCTGCAGTGGGTCAGTCAACTTAAGTGCCTTAGTATTTACAATCTTCTTCATGTTTCCCAGCATAACTCAAAAAAGGATCCTGCAAATCTGTTATAAACTGATGCTGTAAATCCAAGTTGAGATGTTTGGCAAAACTAGTGGAATAGGCTGTGATTCAGAATATATCACCAGGTATGGTGATGAGGATGGTATAAAAATCGAGGTATTTTTTAACTTAGTGGCTGGGAGTCATTACAGCAGTGCTCAAAAGTCAACAAGTATCGCAAGTGCAATGCAGCTGGTGATGAGTTTCAGAAAAATTAGGATTAAAAGTCCTTAGGAGGAGTGAAAAATGTGAAAAATCATGGACCCTTCCATCTCTGTTTTCTTTCTGGCTTAAATCAAGACTACTTGGTCTGGCCAGCAAAGCTGAGCTAGGTGATGACTTAGGCACTCCCAGCATTAAGAGGTACAGTGCTGTGTGTGGTGAAGACTCTTTACCATGATGGGAAGGGGCACAACCTGCTCAGCAGGTTCTCCAGCCAAGGGCCTGTTTCATCGCCTCCTTCCTATCTCTGGGGATATTGAGATACACGTGGATGAGAAGAAAGAAGCAATGCAATGCTGACATGTCTGCTGTGCACAGGTGTAACCCTGCTGCCTGCACAGAAGTGAAGGGAGATGAGACAACTTTTTTTTTCTCCTTGAACATTAGCTTACATTTATAGGATGCCAGGGGACCTGCTCTCTGTGAGTGGCTTCTGTGAGGACTCTGTCCTCTGACAGTGCAGCTCCTCTGAGAGGCTGTGATTGCAAAATATTCTCATTTAAGACATATTTTGTTTGTGTTTTTCTCTTATTTTGCAAGGGAGGCTGAGCAGAATGTTTACTGTTATGTGTGTAGGAGTAAAGAAATAAAAGCTACCAGGAAAATAGATCAACCATTAGATTTACATAACAGTAAATAGACAGCTAGATAGCTAAATATATGCATATACACACAGATGTATTTCTCACCCACATAAATGATAATGAAATCATGGGCAATGAAGAAGCAAAAAATATCAATCAACTTATTAATACAGAAAAGGCCAAACACAGTATTATATGTATATATGTATAAAAACTGAATAATTTGCACACATATTTATATGTGAACTCAGCAGTTGAGGTTTTTGAAACAGTATCTAAGTTAAATTTTATAAAATATTTTTCAGCTATTTCATGTTCTTAGTCTAATTTTCTCCATCCTTTGTTTTCATATAAACCAATAAAGACAATTTTTTTTCTTTCTGGTAACTTGGTGGCTCTCACTGCATGCAGCTGTTTCATCCTAGACCTTAGTCTTTTCTTCTAGATTTATTTATCTTCCATTGTAGAGCAGAGGTGGTCTTTCATATATGCACTAATAATGTTTACATTTATAAAATGGAACACAGACTTTCTCTTGAGGTAAAAGATCACAAGGTCAAGGAAACTCAGAGATTAGATCTTCTACTTAAGCAGACTTCCACGTAGTAAAACTTTGGAGATCTTGATCAGTAATGCCAATACTCTGCTTCAGAGACAGAGGCCAAGGCCTTTTGTACATCAGCATTTTTGTTAAAATTGCCTTCTAAAATTTCTTTTAATTACCCACTTACACCAGTGAAACCTCAAACAACTTAACCTGCAACTGGAAACATTAGTGTATCTCATGTTAATGCTATAGTCTCAGCATGGTCCAGCCCTGGTAGAGAGGGATGCCAACCTACCAGCTGCCCACTTCCACCTCCTACCTTCTGCATTAGTGGCAATGAAACAACAGGAAATGTTAAATAAACTCACTAGTAGTGCAGGCAGGTCAACCACATAATAGTGATTTTTTTAGTAGAAAAAAATGCATCTATCAACAGCTTCAAAATGAAAAAAGTGACAGATAGCATCTTGGAGACTGGGCTGTTTGGGTAACAACATCACTAGACAATTAAGTCGTGCTGCATAAAGTCTCTAGAGATAGGTTAACTCATGAGTTTTGAATTAATTGGTGGTTACATTTAATTCATTCAATATGGTGAGACTAAATAAAAATACCTGGGACAACATCCAAGCAGATTTTCCTAGGAAGACTTTTTGCTCTGCAAAAACATTAAGCAACATCTCTGTGATATGCGTGTTGTTTTCACAAACAGTCCAAGTATACCTCTTCTTTCTTCTCTCAGTCCTCACAGGATGCTTTGGGATGGAAAACTGTGGGCCTTTCTCAGCCCAGTTTAGATTTTGCACCTGTGCCTAAGTGAAGAAATTGAGTTAAACTTTCTCTGCTGTACTGTTATATCTGTAATAGCTTAGAACTATAAGAGAGGCAAAGAAAATGGGAGAGATAGCATCTGTTATAAGATAACCTAAGATAGTTGAGAAACATAGGGGATTTAGAATAATTTCTATTATTTTTTACTTGCTTTCTTTCAAAAAAATCCAAACCATAGAAATATAAGAAATTTTAGCAGAAAGAGATTTGCCTAAATTATCTGCTTTCTGACTGAAGTATTTTGACATTTTTGGTATGAAATATATTTTCTAGTTTGTCAGCCAGAAATGAATGCTTGTTTTGGGCAACATCAATCTCCTTCATATTTTGAGTCCCTCATGGGAACAGTAGTTCTCAGACTCTTACACTCTCCTTTTTCCCCTGGTCATGCTTCACAGTCAGATCATTACTGTCATGGTCACCAGTGGCCACTCCCTATTAATGATTACAGTAACGTTCAAGGGAAAGAATATGCAATTTCCCTTACTTGCAAAAAGCCCCCATTGTTGGGCATTGGGTAGGAATTTTTGTTGTAATGCTGAAAAAGGAAAGCATTTCCTTCCCTGTGGTTAAGCCTGCAAAACTACTTGCCTGTTTCCCTCCAACTTTCCTCTCCATCTTTGCAGAGATTCATCTTTGCAGAGATTCATCTTTGCCTTGCAAGGTGTTTTGTGTTTTGTGTTTTGTGTGGTCCCTCTATACCTTTGAAATCTAAAAGCACCTTTCTATTGTACCAAACCACATATAAGGGATCCTGTGTATGGGTGTTCCAGCTGTATAACTGTATACAGATCACAGCGGTGTCATCCAAACTTGCAGCCATTTATTGGTTAAACAGAAGACAGTGGCTTATGTAAGTGGTGAATGAATTGGGGACTACTAACCTTCCTGGAACAAAGACCATGGATACAGAATATGTGCAGCCCGACAGAGATGAGAAAGACAGGTTGGATGCCTGCACAAAATCAGAGGCATTTACTTAGCTGAGAATGGAGCCAAAATCAGTCACTGCAAACCCAGACAACTTCACGCTAGACTTCTGATTCCAGACAGTTTCTAAAAATAACATGAAAGCTATGGTGAAGACTGATAAAAGCTTGGGAATATCAAACTACAGCTGGTCACTGAGCTTGTTTTGCTGCTATATTAAAGCCCCTTTAAACATCTTTGACAGGGCAAAGAATCTTTAAAGCAAGTGTGAAGCATACTGTTAAATGCTTGCAGCTGATCTATCATAAATTCTGTTGCTGTCTAGAATTATGGAAATATATGTTTTCTAGTCCTGTTTTCCTGAGTTGTAGAGGTCTAAGAAACTCACACGTTTGCATGATGGCTATAACTGTAATACACAGACTGCAGCGCAATGTAGGATCCTCAAGCGTGAAACAGTGGCTTGCACTTTTCAGTACAGGAGGTTGTAATGTATGAAATTATATAAACATTTAGTTTAAATTGAATAAATAGAAATGTTAGTAACAAATCTAGATCACGTTCTATGTAAGTTTCTGCATCTGGCTACAAGAATTGTACATATGTAAGTAAAATTCAAGATGTACACTCTTTAAAAACTCTTTTTTTTAAAGATGGTAAGAGCCTAATTTTCACTCTATAAATACCATTAATTAAATGATTTCACCTCAGTTTTAACACCATTATGTAAAATGCCCAGGCAAGGATTTTTTCCCAGGTTCAACCAAATCCAGCTGAGTGTTTTAAATAGCTATAATTGGTGATTTTGTAGATCAAGGGTCTTACTCAGATCAATGACAGTAGCTTGTGTATATTGATTACTAACCATGCCTATGAAAATATCATTTGTTACCTCGGGAATGATAGTGGAATGAACAAGCTAACTCCAAATTGGAAGGGGATCAATGTGTTGCATGTAGATAAAAAGAAGCATGTTACCTGAGAGAGCATCAATTTTTCATGGACTGTGGACAAAACATGAAAGAAAAAAAGGATTCACTAGGTCAGACACTTAATTACTGAGGTCCTGTGTTATTTTCTTCTAGCAAAAGAGTGAACCAACTTCATTTTTCAGTCACAGAGAAAGAGGAAATTCTCTAAACCATGCTGAAATATATGGGGCATATCCATTAAAAATGAAGATACATGCTGTGGTGTTGCAATCATACTTAATGGTTTAGAAACAGAGACTGGTGTATCTTATAATAAGTACTCCAGGGCAGACACGCTAAGCCACCCAAGAGTGAACAGCTGATGCACATGAACATCCCAGGTGTGTTCAGGTCTCCAGGAGAAGCTCACTTCTCCCCTTTTCCTCGGACATCTAAAATTAGGAGTAAAGTATTTCATATTCAAAAAGTACGCCAAAACTGAGTATGTCAGATTGGAATCATATTCACAAACATGTTTCCTTGCAAGCACGTATTTCAGAGTATTTCTTCCCTTTCTCTGTGCTAGACACCTAAGTGGGCTGGCAGATCATGATAAGCTCTCTTTGTTGTGCTGTAAGATAAGCTTTTTGGCTATATCTGTGCAACAGAAGAAAGATTCAGTCCACTTCTCAGCAGCATTTGTTGCAGTTTCATAGAGGACAGGATGTTCTACAAGGGAAAGGGACATGAAGGACAAAGTACATGTTGTACAGAGCTGCTAAAGTGCAGAGCCACACAGAGGCAGAGGAAATGCATTTGCCAAGCAAAGTTGCTGCAGATGAATCAGAGTCACACTGGAGCTACCCTATGTCCACAGACAGGTTGGTGCTGCTAACTGCCTCTGGGCAGCGATGGGAAAGAACTGCCATTTACCCTGCAGTGAAGGGGAGAAGAGAGAGATCTCCTTTACTTGGGCAATGATCTCATGGAAACATACTGTAGGCAAATTCTATAGTGTTTTGGGATAGCAGCCTCTTGACTGTTCTGGTATGCAGATGGCTAACACCCATAAGTTCAGCTATACTACTAGACTCTCTAAGGGTTCGCTCTTCCTTCTTTTGTGGAACTTACTGTGAGTCCTGGTCTACAGAACCTTAGCTCATCCTTGAAAATCACAATTACTTTATGCACCCCAGACCAAACTAGTTGGATCTGTAGGAAGTTACTCAACACTGAATTAAAATCCACTTTTATGTAGTGCTTTAATGTTGAGGGAAAAAATGCAGGTATTGTAATCAGTGAAGAATGGTGAACTGAAAGAGTCTACATTGGTTTCCATTTACTTTTTCCCCTGATCTCCAGCCTGAGACTTCCATAGTCTTTCTTTCACATTGCTGTCTTGTGAAATGTATGGAATGTAGTGGTGAAAGGTCTGTTTTCTGATTTTAACATCAGTATCCTTTTTTTTTACCCTCCAAAGAGTAGAGGGGAGGGTAGAGGAAGGGGAGGGGAAGGGAAGAGTAGAGGAAGGGTAGAGGAAGGGGAGGGTAGAGGAAGGATAGAGAAGGGGAAGGGGAGGGGGAAGGGGAAGGGAAAGCTTTCCATGATGAAATTAGAAATCTTGACTGTTCTTTGAACCAAAGATAGAAAATGAAAAAGAAAATAATACATTAATTTCACATTTTTATTTGCTCCTGTGATTTTGGGACCCCATTTGTTGTATTTTAATTCATTTGGGAATTCAGAAGTAATCATAGAAATTATAGATGTTATTAAAATCAGGAGAAATTGCTTAGCTTTCAGTCATATTAACTTGAAGAATTTCCACTCTATAAACTGAAATAATCCCAACCAGCCTTCACCTTTTCATAGATTTGCTTTTCACAGTTGCAGAAAACAAGTGAATACAGCCTTTCTACTTAATTAGGGAAGAGAAACATGTAGCCTCCGAGTCTGCAGGTTATTCACTACCACTTTATAAATAAACAGTCTTCCACAGTGTTAATCCCTAAAATATTTTTGGGCGGATGAAACAAGTGAACTAAATTAATCTACTGATAGAAAAGCATGAGAAGCTGAAAACACAAATACTGCCGTGGCTCAGAAAATATAGCTTAAATAAGTTAGCTCTAACATTGATCCTTTATTTATTTTTGAAAATTGAAGAAGGTCATAAAAACAACTCACAAAGAAGAATTTGCCATCTGGATGTGTTGAAGGAGTCGTATCCTCATCCAAAAAAGAAAGAAATGTTGATATTTGTCAGCTAAACTTGATTCATGCAGTTTTCTGCTTATACTGCTGTTATTTTTCCTCTGCTTGCAAACATCAGACAGATGCTAGCTTTCTGCTTTGTTTCAAGTAGGATGATTAAATGTAGACGCCGTCTGGCTTGCAAAAAGGAAAGACTGTCTAAGAGAATTAGCACCCTTATTACATGGTTCAGGTTTTAAATAAAAATTAACAAATAGGACTGTCACGCTATTGTATGTGAACTATAGGGCAACTTTTCCATGTATAAACACTGATTAGCATTTCACTTCAATTTGTTAATTTAATTAGTCATTTTCAGAAATTTTAAATATTGTTCAAATAGAACTCCTGTATTTAAAGCTTTTATATGAAGGTCACATGGGCAAATCTTGTTTTGCCAGGTGGACCGTCTACAGTGTACAGAGTCTTGATAAAAAACAGCTGCAATTGCCTGATACTGGTTAAAGCTCAAAAATCAGGCTGTGCAAACAAATATATCTTGGCCCTAGATACTTGCCACATCTGCCAACAATTAGTTATATATCAGGACTAGAAAGGGGCACAGAGTAAACAAGATCTGATTTCAGAATAAGCAAATAAACAAGGAGCTCTGCATCCTTATTCATCAAGTGGATGTGAAATTACCTAAGTTGTAGTCTTGGGTTCAGAGCTGTCAGTCCTTGAGGTTTACCCAGAAGTATTAAGTAACAAAAGATCTGATTGACAAATACTTTGCAGATGCTCTGGAAGCGGTTTATCCCACATCTTGCTTGCTGAAGTGTGCCACCCAAACACTCAGTCAGGGAGCTTTTGGGAGACATATGCTAGGGGCAAACTGTCCGTGAGAGCAGGGAGATCCACTTCTGAAAAGCTTATAATGATTACTAGAGTTTCGACAAATAGTGGTGACATTATACCATTGGTATGATGAAATATCCATCTGGTCAGAATCAGGTGAGAATCTACAATTAATNCTTCTTTTGTGGAACTTACTGTGAGTCCTGGTCTACAGAACCTTAGCTCATCCTTGAAAATCACAATTACTTTATGCACCCCAGACCAAACTAGTTGGATCTGTAGGAAGTTACTCAACACTGAATTAAAATCCACTTTTATGTAGTGCTTTAATGTTGAGGGAAAAAATGCAGGTATTGTAATCAGTGAAGAATGGTGAACTGAAAGAGTCTACATTGGTTTCCATTTACTTTTTCCCCTGATCTCCAGCCTGAGACTTCCATAGTCTTTCTTTCACATTGCTGTCTTGTGAAATGTATGGAATGTAGTGGTGAAAGGTCTGTTTTCTGATTTTAACATGAGTATCCTTTTTTTTTTACCCTCCAAAGAGTAGAGGGGAGGGTAGAGGAAGGGGAGGGGAAGGGAAGAGTAGAGGAAGGGTAGAGGAAGGGGAGGGTAGAGGAAGGATAGAGAAGGGGAAGGGGAAGGGGAGGGGGAAGGGGAAGGGAAAGCTTTCCATGATGAAATTAGAAATCTTGACTGTTCTTTGAACCAAAGATAGAAAATGAAAAAGAAAATAATACATTAATTTCACATTTTTATTTGCTCCTGTGATTTTGGGACCCCATTTGTTGTATTTTAATTCATTTGGGAATTCAGAAGTAATCATAGAAATTATAGATGTTATTAAAATCAGGAGAAATTGCTTAGCTTTCAGTCATATTAACTTGAAGAATTTCCACTCTATAAACTGAAATAATCCCAACCAGCCTTCACCTTTTCATAGATTTGCTTTTCACAGTTGCAGAAAACAAGTGAATACAGCCTTTCTACTTAATTAGGGAAGAGAAACATGTAGCCTCCGAGTCTGCAGGTTATTCACTACCACTTTATAAATAAACAGTCTTCCACAGTGTTAATCCCTAAAATATTTTTGGGCGGATGAAACAAGTGAACTAAATTAATCTACTGATAGAAAAGCATGAGAAGCTGAAAACACAAATACTGCCGTGGCTCAGAAAATATAGCTTAAATAAGTTAGCTCTAACATTGATCCTTTATTTATTTTTGAAAATTGAAGAAGGTCATAAAAACAACTCACAAAGAAGAATTTGCCATCTGGATGTGTTGAAGGAGTCGTATCCTCATCCAAAAAAGAAAGAAATGTTGATATTTGTCAGCTAAACTTGATTCATGCAGTTTTCTGCTTATACTGCTGTTATTTTTCCTCTGCTTGCAAACATCAGACAGATGCTAGCTTTCTGCTTTGTTTCAAGTAGGATGATTAAATGTAGACGCCGTCTGGCTTGCAAAAAGGAAAGACTGTCTAAGAGAATTAGCACCCTTATTACATGGTTCAGGTTTTAAATAAAAATTAACAAATAGGACTGTCACGCTATTGTATGTGAACTATAGGGCAACTTTTCCATGTATAAACACTGATTAGCATTTCACTTCAATTTGTTAATTTAATTAGTCATTTTCAGAAATTTTAAATATTGTTCAAATAGAACTCCTGTATTTAAAGCTTTTATATGAAGGTCACATGGGCAAATCTTGTTTTGCCAGGTGGACCGTCTACAGTGTACAGAGTCTTGATAAAAAACAGCTGCAATTGCCTGATACTGGTTAAAGCTCAAAAATCAGGCTGTGCAAACAAATATATCTTGGCCCTAGATACTTGCCACATCTGCCAACAATTAGTTATATATCAGGACTAGAAAGGGGCACAGAGTAAACAAGATCTGATTTCAGAATAAGCAAATAAACAAGGAGCTCTGCATCCTTATTCATCAAGTGGATGTGAAATTACCTAAGTTGTAGTCTTGGGTTCAGAGCTGTCAGTCCTTGAGGTTTACCCAGAAGTATTAAGTAACAAAAGATCTGATTGACAAATACTTTGCAGATGCTCTGGAAGCGGTTTATCCCACATCTTGCTTGCTGAAGTGTGCCACCCAAACACTCAGTCAGGGAGCTTTTGGGAGACATATGCTAGGGGCAAACTGTCCGTGAGAGCAGGGAGATCCACTTCTGAAAAGCTTATAATGATTACTAGAGTTTCGACAAATAGTGGTGACATTATACCATTGGTATGATGAGATATCCATCTGGTCAGAATCAGGTGAGAATCTACAATTAATGAGTACTAACATTTTGGACTGAAAGGTAGTTTTTAAGTCAGAGTGTTTTATGAGGACTTGAAGGAGGAAGGGAAGATGAGACTTGGTGAAAAAACAGAGGTTTCCTGGCTTGCAAAGTTAAATGGCTGTGAAAAGGAACAAAGAATCTTGAATCTCATCTTGCAGGCAAACTGTTCCAAGTTTTGAAGATTTTCCAAAATATTTTGACCAGCTTCTGGAGAGCATGGAAATGAAACAATGTAGAGTTTCTGTAATGATCATGTATTTAATGACAATAAAATTGACAAATAATAGGCCTGTTTACTATCTAGACAAAGCAAGTCTTTCTGATATCGTGTTTCACTCGAAAGATTGTATTCAATTACAATCAAAGCAGGCAAGGAATTTTATTACCTGCATGTAATGTGGGATATGATATAATGACCTTCATTCAAACTCCGAACCATTAAAACTCTCTAACTGGTGATCAGGGAAGACTTCAAATTCGGGTCCAACAGCTGCAAAATATGAGTAAGAGCTATAGCTTAATTGAATCAGTGATTCTAAATCCTAATACACAAAAGGCATGAGAAAATCATGCATGTGGAAAAAATAAGTTTTCACTCTAACATATTACATTTTATTGTGAATAATTCTTCAGCTGAGTTGTGCTGGGTAAAAGACAGTATGATCCTGCATACTGTCAGATCTCTCTGATGCCCCTGTTTTATTCCCTCTAACGAACTCTCTGATGGTGGGCAATAGCAGTAACCTGCCAACAACAAAGAGCAAGCCACGACTCTCTTGCACAATGCGATTTCTATAGTGGACCAGGTCAAGAGCTCAATTATGCCAGAGCAAATCAAGAGTAAATATCCTTTGGAGGCCTGATCTGAATAGCATATGAGAAAAGGCAGTTTTATGTCTATGGATTGGGAATTAATGAGCATGTTTTTTTCATTACTAGACTGATAATGGTCATATAATTTCACGTTCAAGAAGCCTGATCACATATCCCATGGAAATCAATGTTAAGATTTCTACTGACTCTGGCCAGCTTTCATTCAAGCTTGCAGACAGCAAATAGGCAGAGGTGAGTAGGGTATAAGGTATTTTTCCTAAGCTTTGGGGAAATCAGTTTTATTCAGAGTATCTCTGAATTAGGACACAGACCTTAAAGGGCTCTCAAAAATAATTTCCTGTCCTTTTGTGCAATGTAAGAATCAATGCAGAATCTCATAATGACCCATTTAGATTTTATGGGATAACCAGGCTTAATGGTTGCAATAATTCTGCTTTTTCATGGATCAGAAAGAAAAACATGTCCTCATCAATAATACTGCAATCATATCCAAAAGGAAATCTAAGAGCTTTACTCAGAAACACAAGTTTCAGAGACAAGGATGTGAGACCTTTCCTCCACACCTCAGATTGCCATGTTTAAAGTTGAGAGCTCACAAGGAGATGAAACAGAGTAAAACCTGAATTCTAATCTTTTCTCACACTGCCTTAAAAACTCACATATATAAAATGGAATATTTTATCTGAGTTAATTAAAAGCCACTCTTTTCATCTTATTAACTATATTTAACCAAGCCAGTTGAAAGTTGCTTAAAAAATCAGAAATTGGAAAGGAGCTCATTAAAAACTGAATTAGCATTTCACTGATTTGAGTTTAATATGATTGCATTTATACAGTACAGAAAAATTACCACTTTATTAGAAGTCATTTGTATACTTAACTGCTGTATGAATTCACCTTTGATGTAGCAGAATAGTATTTATTTCAACTGTTAAGTATTATGAGGTAATTAGTCATGCTCTGCTCTACTTCTAAACAGTAGAGTATAGATGTTATTAGATGCCCATGATATGATACCAGTGTTACAATTTGTGGTCCAAAAACTCTCATGGATCTATTGGGATATATCTCTGTAGTGGCTTATCTTTATTTCAGGGAAATGATTACTTTAGGAAAAGTCTTAAAAACCTAATCTGACAGGACTCTAAAACCTAGCTTTTCTCTCTAGCTAGTCAAAGAATCTAGAAACCATCTGCAACAAGCTTGGCATGTGGTTCCTTCTGGGAAAGATATTGTGGCTGAGCATGCTCAGAAGCTGTCTCAACACCTGAAATACCCCAGGGAAGTTCTCCATTGTTCATGTCCTAAAATAAAAGTAGGGTAGGAAAAACACGAGAATAAATATGTATCATATATATCTAGATGATATGTGATCAACTTTGCTTTCTGGTCTTTCTTAATGTTTGTGAATGCTGTGGAATATTTTTTTAAACCACATTTCAGAGCTACCAAATCTCTTCTTCAGAAATCCAAGTGATGCTAGAGAAAAGTGTTTAACTCACAGAGGCTTTAGACACTAAAAACTGATCCTGTGTCCATTCACTCTTTGTTTCTCTTAAAATGTAAAACATTGCCAGATTTCATTTGCACCATACTAATTTTACCATGTGCCTGTTTTAAAAGAATTATGATCAGGAATGGTAACTCATTTCCACAAACTGTGCAAAAAATAAAATTTGTAAAGCTTTCCATCCTCAGCAATGTTTAACCAGTTTCAGAAGGACAGCTTACAGGGGAACACCCCAAACTGTTACTTCTCATTTGAGTCAATATTTGCTTTCTCTTTCCTAAACATATATCTTTTAAAGCAGCTAGAAGCATGATCAACTGCAGCTGCTTTCATATTCTGCAAGAGGCAAAGTTTGATGTTGTTTAAAAGGTATTTTTGTCCTGCTCTTGTAAGACAAGAGAAAGCACTGTGAGTGTTGTCTAAGTAGAAAACAGATCTTCCTCCTAAGTTTTGTAGAACTTCTAGGCACCTATGACTCATATGCCTCTGAATATCCATTTTAGTTAGTTAAAAAGAGGTAAAGATCCCAGTTTCTGAGCATTTTTTTTTCAGTCTTGAAGTTCTTAATAAGTTTATTTGTGTGTCTGTGTGCATTATTCAGCTATGGATACACACTTGTGCAAAATAATGTTTCATTAGGGACAGCTGAATTGAAAAAGCATATGCACTTTCTTCCACAAAATATATTTATTTGCATGATTATTGTGAATGAATTCACAGGATCTTTCATGAACCCTTAAAAGCTAGGTTTGACCAGCTAGCAAGCATCTGTTTAGAGCAGGAGAGCTTTATTTCTAAAGGGAAAGGCAGAATCTCCCAGATAACTATTGCCACATTCCTGGAACAGTCAGTGATTAACAGGAAAGGCATTTATATTTGAATTTTGTTTTAGGATGGAGAGGGTCAGCATGCAAAGAAGGTCACCAGTTGTACTAACAGGGAACAGCCTTGCCTTAAAGATTGGCTGCTACTTCTGCAGCAAGGGATACTTCATTGAGAGATCCTGTCGTTTTTTACCTGGCTCTTAAGGGTTAGAATAGCAAAGCATATGGAGTTATTGCGTGCCCCTTTGTATAGCAAGTTCAAACATGAGTTTTAACACAAAGTTCAAATTTCTAGTAATAATAAATGGTATATGTGTGTGTAGATATGTGTGTGTGTAGATATGTGTGTATATATAAATCATTTTCTACTGTCAATAGCTATCAGTGGTGAGTATTCTGAGGATGAAGATTAACTAAGTCAAAGGCATATTCCTTCAGTAGTGAGCTATGCTACAGAAGAATCAAATGGTTACGTCTTTTGAGTTTCTCTCTTGATAACACTATCAGGAACAACAAGAAGAAAAACTCTGTGTGAAGAATGAAAAGCTTTCCCCCTCCACTTTCTTTGCTGTCCAAACCATTTTTTTCCTATTTAAATACGGAAAAGCAAAGCTCTGAATACATTATAAAAGAAGGTGTTGAAAGAAGATTAATAAAATGTGTGTCATCTTTTGCACTCATGGCTTCTATTAAAGAGGGACCTGGAAAAACTCTAGTGCACACTTCTGTCATTTTTCCCTAGACATAAAATAGTAAGGAAGGCATAGATTAGAACTGAACATGCTTCAATTCTTGTCACTCGCATACAAATGTATGTGGATGACATAGCACTGCTTAGAGTAAATCTGTTACGGAGATAACTCTTCTGTCTCATGCTGATTTCAGTTTAGTGCTAATAGATGTGCATTAAACAGAAATAAGCCAAGGTCATGGTTTTGGAGCATAGGTGAAATTCATCACCCTGAGCCCATCTTAAGACATCTTATCTGACTTTTATTAGAACTTTCTTTTTCAGATAACTTCTGTGAATAATTCTTATAGTATTTCAGCAGTATACTCCTGTATGTTATTCAAGCCCTTTAACAGGGAAATTACAGTATCTGTCAAACTGATGTTCAAGCACTACTGTGCTTCTATGGTAAAGGTTTCATTTGTTTTGTTACTTTTTATTTCCAAAGGGAAAGACATATTTGTATCAAGTTGAGCTAAAGATGTTTATTATCACAGCATGTTAAGAAAAACAGTCAGAATATGTAAAGACTGATTATTGGTTGAATACTTTCAAACAATTACAATCTCAAAATAAAACATCTTTTTTTCTCTTTGCAATTCTTTGTAAAGCCATTCGTAACAACCTTGTTTGCTGAAAAGCGTATGCCAACAATTACTAGTGTTATAATGTACTATTGACATAACTAAGTTCAAAACCAGTGACTTGTTCAGCACTTTCTTCACTTCTGTGCTGGATGGGAACTGGCTGCTGCATCTGTGTAAAACCACGTCTCTGGAGTTGCCCACCTGTCTTCAAAAGCCTCATGACTCTTTCAGCATGGCTAGGCTGGAGGTAAAAATCCCTGCTGGTTGGTGCCTGGGTAGTAAAATGACTGTGTTTCAGTGATTTGTATCAAAGAGCTAGGAATATTCTACGTTCATTGTTTAAGTCAGAATGTTCCTAGTTCTGCTTTCTTGTTTTGTATCTGTCACCTCCTGTGTGTCAGATTTGGAACTCAAGAAGTTTTATTCTGCTTTTCAATCTCATTAGCATAACTACAGAGTCATTTGACCAACCTGGAGCTTTGTTTTATAGATACAGGTTATTTATTTCTGTTTAATTTTTTTTAGTCTTCTAAAAGGTGTTAGTGAAACTTCACAGTTGAAAACCATACAAAATTAAGAGTCATTGCAAGTAACCATGACATAAAAATAACATGGGAGTCATAGAGGTTGGTAATATGCAACAAAAAATAAGTTCACGTAGGTGAAAATTAAAGCAGAAAAATGCAAAATAATGTATTATGAAATGAAGATAATTAGAAACAGATATATTCACCGTGAGGGCAATACTTGAAAAGTTGCTTGGTCAAAAGGACCTGCTGTGAGACAGTACAGCAGATTGGTTGAACTTACAATGTGGTACAATGGAAAAATATTTCCAAAGCTTAGTTGTTGCAGTGAAATATTTTTGATAGAAGAAAATCCTTATTTTGCCTTTTGGGGCTGCAGAATATCTTGAGGCAAAGTCACTGTCTCTTGTTAAGTACTTTATTTTATTCCAATTAAAACCTTAGATTTTCCACAAAAGAGGAACTTTTTAGTACTCTACATAAAGAAAGGAATAAAATACATATTATTCTGCCTGCCAGCATGTACAACTACTGCTCTTCTGAGATTTTTTAACTGCTTTGTTTGCTTGTTCAATAAAAATCTTATCAAGCATTTTTTGTGATAAAAGTGCTAGTTTATGGTTTTCTAAAACCCAGCCTGAATCAGCATAAAGCAGATTGTTTTAACCATATTATCCTGGTGTTCTGAATGTGAGGTACAATATACAGCTGGTCCAGCATGATCCCTCCACAGTCTCTCTGCACTATCCAACATATCTTAGAGATGAGCTTACAGTACCATTTTATTAATTTGATATTTAATTCCTCTTTCTTTTTTTTCTAGTTTTATAATTGAAAATTGTCTTGCCAACTTATTTAGTTTGGTGAGATCTTATCTGATTTACAACTGCAATCAGATGTGATATTTCCCTGACAGAAGAAAAAGTGGATACTTCCTTTCAATGTGATTCATTTGGACCTGCAGTGGGGAAGTAGAAACAGGGTCAGTGTCAAGTCAGCCTGGTTGCTTTTGCCTTAAACATTTTGTCCAGCGGACACTATGACCGCACAGCTTTCCCCTGAAGTTGGGTCTTCCCCCTGACCCCTCCCTGCAGCTATCTTGCGGAGCTGGGAAGAAATAGAAACTTGGGGGTGGGGTCAGAGGCCATGGGGCCAGGGGTCCAGTAGTCGCCACATGGCCGGCGGTCCTGGGGTGGCCACATGGCTGTGCTGGGGGGTCACCATGCGGTCGTGGAGTATGGTTGCCTCGTGGCCGTGTGGAGGGGATGCCAGGCCACTGTGCTGAGCAGGAGCCCCAAATGCTCATCTCCAAGCTCTCTGCAGTGCCTGGACTGAAATACAGACCTGCACTGGAGCAGCCCAAACCACGCAACCAGACCACGGGGTGATACAGTCTCTATTTCTCTTTCGGTCTTTTCTCTCTACCTCCCCTCTCTCCCTGACCTCACAGCATGCGTGTCTGTTTGGATCGTAGGGGCTTGGGTTACCAGGGATTTATTTCTGTAACTCCGGGCGGCTGTGTACCTTGGCTTGTTGTTGTGCCTCCTGGAAATAAATACTGTTTGATATTCAACCTGTGAGTAACCCTTTGGTCTCTGGATCGCTACACAGACAAACGGACCCTCTTTTCTTCTCCTCCCTTTGTCCGGGTTGAGACAGTCAGCAATAAAAAATGTCAAGCTGTTTCAAAAACAGGAGTCTATGAAAGTAATGATTAAAATGAGTTCACTGAATTATTTGATTCTGAAAACAGTTTTGTCTGCATGCACTGAAGATGTAGGGTCATCGATACTTAGAGGAAAGTAGGAAGGAATATGCCTGGAGAATATGAGAAGCACTTAAACTTGCAGCTGCTGTGATCTTTGATTTTGGAATATTATTCTTGAAAATGATACTTCAACAATTGGCATCAGAACTTCCGACTGAAATGATTGATGGTTTCTTTGACAAAATTCTGTTTATTTCTCCTCCCACAGGCATTGCTTCTGAGAATTTCTTTTGGGTCCTGTCAGGAATGCAGTTACTTGTGAGGCATCTGTGGGTGCTGCATACTCCATTATAAACAATGTGAGCAATACTTTTTCTAGCGTATTCAACAGTCTGAAAAGCACTGTGAAAAAAAAGTGGATGTGGATTAATCAATGTGAGTGAAAATGGCTGTCACAGCTGTCATGACTCATGTATTCCATTATTTTTTAAATGGTGTGTGACTTCTGACATTGTGGCACTTCTGTGCTGTTATGAGTGGGTAGATAGAAGAGAAATTTAAGCAATTCTACTGAGTTTTAGCTCTTAACTTTTGATGACATTTTCTACTGCATTGTCAATGCTGAGACTACTGAGAAATCTCACCAAGTGGTTTTGAGTTGTTGATAGTCCCATGACATGGTGAAACACAGTTGTACCCATCAGAGCAGTTCCTGTCTGCAGGGGTAGTTTTCTTTAGAAGAGACCAATGGAAGAGGTTGTGACAAGAGTTCTCAATGCCATACCCTCAGGTTTTCCACTCACAGCAGAAAGGCAGGGAGACGTTATGTATGGCTACACTGTGTATCTCTGTGAACATATGACCTTTTAAAATACAAAAATGCTCTCTGTACATTAAGCAAAACACCTTGAGAAAGCACTCAACGTCATGGAACCCACTCTTCTTGACTGTTCATGTTTGGAAGTCTGCTTGTGTTCCTCCACACAGTTGTGAACTGTGTACATGTTAGCAAATCAGATCTTCAGAAAAGTTGAGTTAAAGGGAGTAATGATGCATGAACGAGCTAGTGGCACAAACTTTTTCATATTTGTCATAGGTTACTGGATACACAGGAGTTTGTTACCCTATGGTAACTTAATTGTATGTGTAGGAATTTCATCTGTCACTTGAACTATTCAAATTTAAAGACATTCCTCTAAGTTCCATATTATTATCTAAAATTAAGAGCAGAAGTGGGGTCCCAGTGACAATTAAATGTAGAATTTATTTGGTTTTGTTTTCTTTCTGTTCATGTAGAGTGTAACAAGGTGTCCTTCAGATGGGTCAGTGCAAAGAGAAGTGATCATTTCCCATGTCCAATAAATTACCTAATTTAGGGCCTAATTTGAAGCCAATTAAAAGGTCAACTCTGATTTTGAATCATCTGGCCTTGGTAGTCACTTTCTCTATTCTGAGGCCCTTCACTTCATTGACTTCTAGACAGCTTGGCTTCACTCTGAGTCCTTCTTTCAACAGTCATGGCTTTGAGAAGAAATGTCAATGTAGCCTTGCTTACCACGTTCCCTCAAAATTCAAGGAATTTATTTGCATTATCACATACCAGAACAGAAAAATAGATAAATTGAATGTGTTATTAAGTAAGAAAATCATAAAGTTTAAAATATTATTGCTAGGCTACTTGCAGATCACCTCCACAGGATAGGAACAAGCATTTGAAGAAGGCGCAAATGAAGTACAGTGGTTATCTTACTGCATGTAAAGCCTTTTACTACAACACATTCTTCCTTTTTATTTTCAGTGTGTTAAAGAGCCCTAATTCCAGTGGAGGTGACCTACTACTGCCTAAATGGTGAAGCCGCTGCATTTGGATGCTAAAATTCAGATTTTAGATTAGAAGGAAGAACCACTTTAATCTATACTAAAAAACATAATCATTGAAGATGTTGATATCTTCATAAAATCACATATGATACTTCTGTGATGAAAGATATTTGACACCCATCTTTATTAGAATTCTCTTTAAAATGTCTATATTAAATGCTCTTACAATATGAAAGTATTCAGATTAGAATAAATGCCCATCTGTGAAAATTTGTATACTGATAAGCAACAACCTCATTCTAGTAAAAGTGTAGTCACTATTGGAAAGCAGTGATAATAAGTAAAAATGATGGGAACTCCTCCCCATTACTCCTTCCATTCTCACAAACCTGATCCTAGGTTTAAATATAGAACTGTTACCAATGTCAGTCCCAAATTAAGTACCTGAAGTAATTGGTGATACTTGTTTTGGCATCTGTATTGAGTAAACACAAATGTAACATTAAAGCAAGCAATCAGTAAAGCCTGTTAGAGATTAAATCCACCCTGCAACCTTCACTTTGAGGAACTGACCCGTTCTTTAGAATTAACTGACTGCCATAGCAGACATCTACCAAGCTCATGAAAGATCATCTTTCTGTGAAGTCCACTGTTTCAGTATTTTCATCTGGGAGGTGAATCCCACCCTGGGGATAAAATTCAGCTGACTAAACAGAGGATGCCTCACACCTTTATAAACAGTTTCTCACCAGTAGCCGCTGATCTAGTGATCTAGAGACAAATAGCTCTAGTGTTACTTTTAACAGAATTGAATATTTCAGATAATTCAGAGCATTTAAAGCAGAAATAAGCACCTGCCTGGCTGCAACTGTGGTAAGTCTTACCAAAGACACACCTATATCAGTGAGAGTGACTATACACTTATACGAGAAAACATTACACTGGTGTAATAGCAGTTTCAACTGAAAAACACAAAACACTTTTTACTTTATCATTTGCAGAGGGTTGCCAGGCTTATCCTAGACCCAGGTATCTTTTGGGCCTGATATCTGCATCATGTACTAATAGAATGTAATATCTCTGATACCTCTCGGGCACATCAGCATACCGTAAAAAAGTATTGACTAGGCTTTTTAAATACCAAAGGCTGTTAGAAGCCATCAACATTTACAGATAGGGAATATGGTACATTACTTTAATCTACTTTCTGTTACTGACATTTCTGCTCATGATACATAGTGCTTGCCAGCAACTCCATAAAATAAGGTTTGAAAAGTTATCAAACAGCTTGTGTATGTGTTTTACTTCATAAGCTGATTAGCTTCATATTATGCCATGTGAAATCTGCCAGATCATATTAAGGAGATATGCTTAAAATAATATATATCTACAACCTTTCTGTTCATAGAAGCATACTGTAGGAAATCTCTTCAAGATCCCTAAAAAATTTAACCTGTGGTCTGTGGATCTGACCTAGGTTCTTATTTGCCAATTACAGGAGTTTAAAAATTCAGTAGACTGAAAAGACATACTCCATCCAAATCAAAAACCTGAGAGCATCCTTCCTCCTCTAAATGTAACTAGTAAGTTGTCTCATGAAAAAGGAAGAATCCGTTCTTTCATTTATTTCATTTCTTTCATTGCAAATGAATATTACCTGAAGTAGTCTTAAGGTTGCATGCCACTTTAATGCTTACATGGAGTCCATAGACAAAGCTATAGGCCAGCTACAACCTCTCATCATGGAAAATCTTAGTTCATAGAATCATAGAATGTTTTTGTTTGGATGGGACCTTAAAGATCATCTAGATCTAACCACTCTGTCACGGGCAGGGACACCTTTCACTAGATCAGTCTGTTTAAAGCCCCATTCAACCTAGCCTTGAACAACTCCAGAGGTGGGAGGGACATCCATGACTTCCCTGGGCAACCTGTTCCAGTGCTTCCCCACCCTCACAGTAAAAAAATTCTTCCTAATATCTAATCCATACCTACCTTCTTTAAGTTTAAAACAGTTACCTCTTGTCCTATCACTAAACTCCCTGATAAAAAGCCCCTTTTAAAGTACTGGAAGGCTGCTATAAGATATCCCCAGAGTGTTCTGTTCAAAAGGCTAAACAAGCCCAAATCTCTCAGCCTGCCTTTGTATGGGAGGTTCTTACTTGATATAATAAACCAAAAAAGATAAACTATAACTACCTTTAGGTATAGTTACAACAGCTCACATGCAAATTATACCAAGTTGACTTTGGCATAGAACTCTTGGGGGGAAGTTCCAGAGATTTCAATGTACATTAAAATAGAAATCTTCCTGGAAACTTTCTATTGTTTGTGTGGGTTATCCATATATAATACTGTGAAAGATAAAAAAGAAAAGAAAAAAAAAAGAAAGTAAGGAAAAACACAATTACAGATTTTTTTAAAAAAGAAATTATTTTTATTAAGCTGAGATTTCAGAGGGCAACTCATTTGGAGAAAAGAACTAGATTAGTTTAAAGTTTAGTAGGTTCTGTAAGAACAGTTTGTTTTCTATTCCACATACAATGGAAAATACAGTAACTGTGCATTCATTCTAATTAGTACTGTTAGTCACTGAGGGTTATTTCTAGGTAAAATGTATTATTCAAAAAGACAAACCCAAATGTCAGTTTCTGACAAATAGATATCCTTCTCCAATCAGTATATGTAAACATGCAGGTGATGGTATCAATTTATAAAAGATACCTAAATTTTATATTTTCTTGATACTTTGTGTGCACAACACATGATATATGGATTGCTTTACTACTACAAATCTTTATAAAAGGTATTCAACTCCTGCCTCTTACTGCTGCTTATTTATTGTACTCACAGTTTGATAGAATTGTTTAAAAATAGATCTGGATACTGAAGTTGTTAAAAACCCCCTTTCATTTAATAAAGTTTCATATAATAAGGAAATATTGAGAAAGTTGAAAAAAAGTTGTAAGTGTGTACCCATCAAGTAGAGTGAACCAAGAGAATATCACAAATTACCATGAAATTAAGTTCACAGAATCACAGAATCACCAGGTTGGAAAGGACCCACAGGATCATCGAATCCAACCATTCCTATCAAACACTAAACCATACCCCTCAGCATCTTTTAAACACCTCCAGGGATGGTGGCTCAACCACCTCCCTGGGCAGCATATTCCAGTGCCCAATGACCCTTTCCATGAAAATTTTTATTCTGATGTCTAGCCTAAACCTCCCCTGGCACAGTTTGAGGCCATTCCCTCCTGTCCTGTCCCCTGCCACTTGGGAGATGAGGACAGCTCCCTCCTCTCCACAATCTCCTTTCATGTAGTTGTAGAGAGCAATGAAATCTCCCCTCAGCCTCCTCTTCTCCAGGCTAAACAAACTCAGCTCCCTCAGCCGCTTCTCATAAGGCCTGTTCTCCAGCCCCTTCACCAGCTTCATTGCTCTTCTCTAGACTCACTCCAGAGCCTCAACATCCTTCTTGTGGTGAGGGGCCCAGAAATGAACACAGAACTCAAGGAGCGGTCTCACCAGTGCCAAGTACAGAGGGAGAATAACCTCCCTGGACCTGCTGGTCACACCATTTCTGATATAAGCCAAGATACCATTGGCCTTCTTGGCCACCTGGGCACTGCTGGCTCATGTTCAGTCGGCTTTCAACCAACACCCCGAGGTCTTTCTCCTCCAGGTAGCTCTCCAGACAGACTTCTCCTAGTCTGTAGCTCTGCATAGGGTTGTTGTGCCCCAAGTGCAGGACCCAGCATTTGGCCTTGTTAAACCTCATGCCATTGGACTCTGTCCAGTGGTCCAACCTGTTTAGATCCCTTTGCAGAGTCTCCCGAGTCTCTAGTAGATCGACACTTCCACCCAGCTTAATGTCATCTGCAAACTTTCTAAGGGTGCATTCGATCCCCTCATCCAGGTCATTGATAAAGACATTGAACAGGGCTGAACCCAGCACTGAGCTCTGGGGAACCCCACTTGTAACTGGCCTCCAGTTGGAGTTAACTCCATTTAGCACCACTCTCTGGGCCCGGCCATCCAACCAGTTTTCTACCCAGGAGGGTGTGCGCCTGTCCAGGCCAGAGGCTGACAGTTTCTGTAGCAGAGTGCTGTGAGAAACTGTGTCAAAGGCTTTGCTGAAGTCCAAGAAGACTACAGCCACAGCCTTTTCATATTACATACAATTTTTATGTGATGCTTTATCTTTGGAATGTATTAGTTCTGTTTTCTAGTTACAGCCCAATTTTTAAGCTTTGGAAGAATTAAAATTTTGGTTTCTGCCTATGAACTATAGCCATCCTTTATGCTACGTATTTTGAACTCTTATATATTCTACATTTTGATTGGATTGCCACTCCACCTTTGTCTGAAAGGTTATTGAGGCTGTCAACAAGAAAAGGGCTAGAATTACCAGCCAATCAAATTACAGAATACTTAAAAGGTCAAAGTAGTACAGCACACTAACATAATTCACAGAATATATGAGGCATTAAAATCGTAATACCTCATTCTCGTAACAAAGGTTGTAATGAGAGCAAGAAATGGCACAACCTGAATTCATTCACGTGACAGTGATTATAACAAGAACCTGAAATGCAATAAACTTAACCCATTCTTGCTACTAAGCTAAGACTGTAACCTAGGTTTGTTTCAAGCTGCTTTGAAAATTATTTGGACGCTAAACATTAAGTAAGATACTGGGTAGTAAGTTTTTTATACATCACCTCGAATTAATTGTTAATCATAGTTATTAATTTGTTATCTATGGTATATTATGCAACCCAAATCCAACCCAAACCAGGAACTATTACTGGGTGATCTTTTAAATTTAGTTTGTTCATCCAGCAAGGAATTTCTCAATATCACAAGTGGCAAATGTTACATCTGTTTCTATTTTGCCAGTAATAAACTGAAGTTGTGTTGTCTAACCAGCTACCATGGCTGCTGGTTAGACAACAGCAACATAGAAATGCCACTCACAAATGTAGACATGGCAGATTTTTTTGTAGAGTAGAATTCATGTGTTGCGAGGTTTCAGAGGAACGAGACTTGCTTTTATAGGAGTCATTAGTACCTGTGTCATTGCAGTTATTAGAACATGTAAAATCTTAACAAGTCTTTTTTTCTTAATAGAAAATTCAGCTTTAGATCACAAGTCTTGTCAAGGCAAAGAAGGCTGTCAGTGACAAGCAGCCCAACCCTTAATTTTCCAGTATTTTGAGGAGGGGAGAGTTACAGTAAAAAACTTGCTTTTCTTTTAAATTTCTTTTCCTCACTGAAATGTGTATCATAATCCTTTAAGTAGTACTATCTATGGAGAGAGAAGAAAAAAAAAAGGCAGATTTAACCTACAAACCTTTGGTTAACTTCTTCCTAAACTAAATATAAAATGTTACCTCATCTTGCTTGAATTAAAAGGGGACAGGGGGAACTCCCCCCATCACCACACATTCCCTTATTGAGAATCTCTTCTATATAAAAAGAAGAGTCTGCATATAAAAGACAATCCAGAGAAATCTTTGAAGGTTCTCTTTCAAAGCATCTCTACTTCCCTGAGCGTCTGGGGATTTCTGATATTAATTGAAGTTAATTTTCTAGGATATCAGTTTGCCATGCACGTGGGAAAGATTGATAGCCTCTTCGATTCTCAAGAGTGTTGAAAATGACACTGTTCCATCACCGGGTGTCTTCACTTTTATCATCACAAATCAAATTATAAACATCGGGGCAACCTTGCTGGAATCTGGCTTCGGGAGATTTCCATAAGATTAATTAGGCGGCCAAAGCAAAGATGGTAAAATCTAAGAGGGGGAGGAGGCCGGGGGAAGGGGGGGAGAGAGTCACCATTCATTCCTTGTAGAATGGGAAGTCAATTCAACAATGGGTAATTAGCGTGGGCCATGGATTCTCAAAGGCACTGAGGACACTGGACTCTTTCTCTCACTCTGATGTTTAGTGCGGTATTGTGGACCCCTCATTTAATTAGTGCACTTTGATACCCACAGGAGCTTGAAGCTCCAGGGCATGCTAAACACAGACTGACACCAGCAAGCTTCTGCCTCCTTCCACTCTAATTAGAGACACAATGAGCTGCAAAGACAATGTTTTACTCCAAGATTTCTTCTGCAGATACCTCTGGCAGGAAACAATCGTTTATTTTGTGTCTATATTGGTATTCAGATTAAATTGTTAGCATGCAAAAGATGAGCTAAGGGCACATATCTATTAAAAAATGCTTAGCAGAGTTCAGAAATGATGGAAGCAATTTGTGGTAAAAAAAAATGTATTTTTCCCTTTGGATTTTTTTTTGTTCTCTTATCTAATTAGAAGTAAGTGGTTTGAGTAAGAAAAACAAAATAGGCTGGACTCCAAAGCATTTCCTATGAAATTATTTTTTCCCCCTTTGCATTAATAATTTCTAAATCTCAGACAAGAGAATTTTTAACTTAAGTGTTTGCAAAAGTGGGAGGAAAAAAAAAAGAAATAAACCAACAAGTACTTCTATTCCAATTGTCTGTTGAAATGAACACCCACCTACCTGAGCAGGTCATTGTGCAGAGAAATTGTTACTCAGATTTACAGCTGTTTGAAGGCACAAACCCAAAAAGTTTGTGGCAGTGAATGTGTATGCTTGTGTGTGTGTGTGGCGGGGGTGTAGGTATATATTTATAGTTACTTTTGATGGACAGTTCTATGCTGATTGGAAGAATATAAATATCCCAAGGGGAAACTCTGTATTGTAAATTAATCTCAGCATACACCAAACACTTGTATGTGCTGCTTAAGAATAGGTTGGAGATCTGCTAGTCCTAAAAATTCAACATCTTCTGTACTTATAGTGTCATTATTTTCCTCTTTCTCAGGTAATTAAAGAGAAACAGACTAACACGTACCAATATGCCTGCTCTTAAGACTGGAATGGTGCTCTGCTGGTTAAATTATGGTGATCTGGACAGATCAACAATATAATAAGTGGTTATAAGGGGAGAGGGAATGGATGTGAAAAAATAGGAAAAGAAAGCCTGAAAAAATTATTTCTATTCAAATTTTAAGGCAAAATCTAGGAACCTGCCAAACTCCTGGCAGGCTGAGCTGAGGAGCAGCCAGAGGAACAGTCTTAATCTGTTTCCCGATGTCAGGTGTAACACCCTTGTTGCTCCTTCTACTTGTGCTTAATTTGGGGCTTAATCTGGGGGGTCACAGAAGCATTACAGAGGTCCTGCTAATCTCTTGTACACCTCTGCAAAATCTGTTCCAGTGAAGAAAACCTCCAGCGGCTCTACGAGGTGTGACCCTTTAGATATCAGCATGTCATAAATTCTAGCAGGAGGAACAAGCAGGCTCCATCTCTGACCTAAAAAGTCCTGGTCGGATTTCTGGTTAGAATAACCAGAGTACTGTACAGAGATTTTGCCTCAGTTAGAGCTCCTATCCCAAACTCAGAAGCTATGTCTATACCAAAGCAAAACATAAGAACACATTTAATGTAAACCAGTTAAAGATATGCTTTCAGAAGTCTGACCTATCAAGATATTTGATTAATTAAACTTATAATGCTTTCTACCTTTAATAGATATTTAACCAAAATACCTCAATCAAATTGTTGTGACCCAATACTGGATGAACAGACAAGCTGGAAACCATGTACTGAAGTGGAATACATAGAAATAGTCCAGGAAAAGAGCAAACTATGCCTGGATTTATGGTATTATAGTAGCTGTTATAGTAGGTCCATGTCACAGGCTTAAGTTTTGGCCTGCCATTGCGTTGACTGTTAGCAGACTCTTACATACACTTTTTTGCCCTTTTCACCTACCACTTTCACAGATATCTCCAGATAAAACCTCGGGAAAAGCACAGGTCTGGGGCCACTCACTAAAGATAGTATGAACCAGTTTACAACACACCTAGCTTCTTTTCCATGGTACAGTCCCAGTAGTTTTTGCAATAGTTTTCACACTCCCACGTATTCTCATCCCACACAGGTGTGCAAAAAAAAATCTTCAGTTTTGGGCTACAAACCCACCAGAGAGGCAGGCTGCAGAGGAACCCTCATATTATTTCATGAACTCTGAACAGTGGAAAACACTCCCCAAATAGAATCATAGAATGATAGAATAACCAGGTTGGAAGAGACCCACCAGATCATTGAGTCCAACCATTCCTATCAAACCATGCCCCTCAGCACCTCGTCCATTCGTGCCTTAAACACCTCCAGGGAAGGTGAATCAATCACCTCCCTGGGTAGCCTGTTTCAGTGCCCAATGACCCTTTCTGTGAAANTGTCATGTCTTATGCTTATGGCATTTGGTGACACTAGAGGAGATCCAGAAGCTATGTAGTGGAAGTGGGGTCGGGGACACCACTTGTCCCAAGGAACTGAGGCTGGGTCCTGCTCCATGCTGTTTTATCTTTCTGATAGAGTCATGGAGAGGACAGGACATGATCTGTCCATTACAAGGATTGTGAAAAACTATTCCAGTTCCTAGTGATGGTTACCATCTCTGTCACTTGACATACCTTTTCTCATATGAAAACATTCAGATAGGATTGTTGTTAGATTTAGTTTAAGCACGTATTACTTCTCATTTTACAGTTGTACAACAGGTAAATGCTATGCTCGAGATCTCCTTGACTGTTTTCTGTTGTTGGAGGGAGTTCCCAAATTATGTCACGAAAGATATAATCATGTGAAAGAGTTAATTTTCCTTTGAGATATAATTTCAATTTTCTTCTTTACTTGCATTTTGATACATTCTGGTACTCCTGACCCTGGAAAATGTGCAGCAGAGGAGCCAGAGCTGAGGAGCTCTGGCATTGGGGGTGTGACTGATGAGCCTTGAGGGCCTTCTTTGGGGAGGCTGAAGTGTGCTACTTCCAGTTGTTCAGCTCATAGACTTCAGTTTCACTGAAGACCAGAGAAGGTGGAGTCACAGAAAGACTCTGAAGTGTGAAATAAGTAGTAAAGAGCAAATGAATTTCCCTTTCCACTGTGCCCAGCATGAGGTGGGGCCAACAGCTGATGACAGTAAATTCTTCTGTCCTCCAGAGCTCACCGTCTTTCAGAGCCCCAAGTACAGACACAGGGCTATTAGGCAACATCTAGATTTTTTTTTTAAATGAGATTAAATTTTATCACTCTGCTTCCGTCTTTGAACAGAGAAAGAAATAGCAGTGACTATATGCAGTGGATGTCTTCTAGTAATAATCCTTTACTGTAGCTAGACTTACTTTAAAAGCATGATCTGTTCTCCCCAAGGCTACTTATTCCCTATCTGAAACATTAAAGTAACTGCTGAATAATTAGCCGTTGATACCTTGGAAATTAATGTTTAAAATGCAGAGGAAAAAAATAATACATTTTCTTCAAGAAAAAATCCTTAAGCTTTAAGTTGAAAGAAACTGCATAATCCTTTCAAACATCCCCCCCTTCCCAACAAAACAGACAATATTATTACTATTTAACATATATGCCAAAATTTTTGTTATTTTTGGTGCATTTTGAAAGCTATAAGGTAATTAATTAAGCAAGGGCTAGGATTCCAATGTATTATTGTCCATATGCTCTTTTTTGACATGATGACATGTGCCTGATATATAAAAGATATAACAGGTGTGGCAAACTAGGAGAGACTGGAGTAACTAAACAATAATTAGGTTTTAAATATTTAATATTGTTGAGAAATAATTAGAATTTCAAAAATGGACAGAGGTAGCAATCAACAATGAAACCCGAGAAGCTTTCTCAGGTGCGTGTGGGCTTTTCAGCAATTCATTCTTGTGTTATTAAAACTGTCATTCTGAATACACCTGTCTGAAAGTAAATCAATGGAATCTTGTCTTCCTGAGATGCACAGCTTCAGAAAATTTGCTGTTCCTTAATGGTTTGCACGGTCACAGGAAAACTAAAACAGCATATATAGTCAGAATCTATAAAATCCACTCAAATTTCTAGTGCTGCTTCCTGGCGATACAGTAAATTATGGTGTGGGTCTTGGAATGAGTAGTTGTGATTGGAAGCTGGGGCTTCATAAACTGGCTTTCTCACCAGGGAAAATCTTTATGCAACTATATCCTCTGTGTCTATTAGTAAAAGCCAGTTCTGAAAACTCCAGCTCCTAAGCAGACGGATATCCCAGGAACAGTGCTGGGTGTTCCAAAAACTTGTGCTTCTCAACAGTAGCTGGACTAGTACAAGGGAAAAGACCTTCTGGCCACTTTGCACCACCATGTCTCTTGGGTAGGGTTTTTTTTTATTAGTAGTTATCCAACACGACTAACTAGACTAGGATCTGTAGCTGGTTCATTTTCAAGTTTTGATGACCATGGACCAGGAATCCAGGAATGTTGTCATTACTTAAACTTGCTATTAGAAATACTGGAGATCAACTCTGAAAAAAGACTAACTGACCTGTGCTGTGGGTCTGATATATTATTTTAAGTAATGATAGCTCAATATCTGAAAAGCACTACCAGCAAGAACAACTGAAGAAAAAGCTCTTACAGAATTCTTGCTTGTTCCTTATTGTCTCCCTAATTGCCATTTGACTATTTTCTCTGTCGCCTCTCTATCTGCTACTTTTGTTTAGAAATTCATCTCATTCTCTCTCTCATTCAATGATGTTTCTTGCTTCAGGGGCCCTTTATAGTAATTTATTCCATACACTTCTAATCCTTCTGTGTAAAATAGTTTTTCCTTAGCATTTATTTTCTTGTTCTTAACTTTCTAATTTTTAGATCATGTCTTCTAGCTTCTGTGGTCTTGTAAGTGCAAAGAGATTGCTTGTATCAATTTTATCAGTCTTCTTCATAATTTTTAAAGCTTCAGTTGGGTTACATGAAACCTATTCTTTTCCACTGAGAATATACTCAACTTCCTCAGTCTTTCCTCATAACTTAAATCATTGATATTTGGTATCATTTGTATAATTGCTCGACACTGTTCCCCTGAAAAGCAATTAAACCTTTACAAAGATATAGTGGCCAGCACTATGTAAATTACTCAAGGTAAGGTTCTGAAAAGTAAAAATTATTCTCAAATAAGAATAATTCTGATTCTCTTGATCTAGATGGAAATTCCTCTAGTGTCACTATTCAAATTCCAATTCAATTTGCTGTATTTTTAATTTCAGCTACTTGCTAGAATGAAAAATGATTGAAAATTATTTCCTATGTATAATTGGTAAAAATGAAAGGAGAAAAGATGTTTGCTGCTATAAAGATGATAATGCAAGGATAGTAAAGGGCTAAATTTGAGAACAAAAATTTATGACCCAATTGCACATGACAATAAGGGCTCATTTGTCCTTTCCAGCCCTTTTAGGGTTCACAGACTCCCAAACAGAGTTTGGAGGTGCAGGGGGACTTATTTTTCAAAGCTCTTCATTAACCCACAGTTCTTTAGAGCACTGAAGAGGTTGGATGGTCTTAGAGGACTGTATTCAAATCTTTGATGTATTCATAAGCTCTTTATTGTTTTCATGTATATAGGAGGTAAAGAACTCTGATCTTTAAATGTCCTCCTCAAATGCCTGGAAAATGTTTCAGTACAAATAACAAGCCATTGATCAGTTAACAGTATAATACTCTGTATACTGCTGTAGTCCTAACAGTTTAACTGGCTCATTAAGATATTGTTTTAGATAATGGTCTGAACAAGCAACAGTATTAGCATTGATGACTTGTACCACTCCCAAATATGCAATACTCTTGTTAGATTGAGGGCTGTGTTCTTGTATTCTTACCATCCTACAGATCAGATTTTATGCTGCAGAAAATTAATTTACTTCTAAGAATGCAGAAAGGTATTTGTCACATAAAACCATTGAGGGTCATTGCCACTAAATAAACCATATCTTGTCCAGATAGATCTGCACTAAAACTACTCAAGGCAGTGGAATGTGTACTTTGCTCTACAGCAGAATCTGGACTAGTATCTGTAGGGTCCTTTATGCAGTCCTGTGAAGAAAGCTTTGTCGAGATCCTCCCAGAGAAGTTAAAGGCTAAGTAATGGAAGAATTGCCCAGAGAAGAGTGAAGAAGCTTTGTGAAAGTAGTTCTAAGGAAATCCTGAAGAATTGTTTCACTTAAAAACAGAAGAGATTCACTAAAATAAGCTCTTTTTGGGAAACTGAAATCTGTATGTAGGATGATCATAGAATCACCAGGCTGGAAGAGACCTCTTGGATCAACCATTCCTATCTACCACTAAACCATGCTCCCGAGCACCTCGTCTACCCATCTTCTAAATACCTCCAGGGACAGTGACTCCACCACCTCTCTGGGCAGCCTCTGCTAGCACCCTATGACCCTTTCCAAGAAAAAAATTTTCCTGATATCCAGTCTGAACCTTCCCTGGCACAGTTTGGGGCCATTCCCACTTGTCACTTGGGAGAAGAGGCCAGCACCCTTCTCTCTACAACTTCCTTTCAGGTAGTTATAGAGAGCAATAAGGTCTCCCCTAAGCCTCCTTTTCTCAAGGCTAAACAACCCCAGTTCCCTCAGCAGCTCCTCATAAGGCTTGTTCTCCACCCCCTTCACCAGCTTCCTTGCTCTTCTGATGAAGAGTAACAACAATGATGATGTTACTCTTTCTGTATCAACCAAGTTCTGTAATAGTTACTGCTTTCCTATACACAGTCTCATCTTCTATTTTCCTGTAATAATTTAGTTTCCTTATTACCTACAAACTGTTACCAGGTTGCACACACCAAACCTAGCTATGCTGATGAAATTTCTCATTCTCCCCAAAATTGCGATTCATTTGTCATCCTACACTTGCCATTACAAATGTCTCAGAATTATCATGGAAACCAAGAATCTTTCCTCTCCTGTGCCACTGATGCTTACCGATAGAGAGTATATACTCTGAAAGCATATTCCATAAATGCATCCATTCTATCACATTCATCTGTAACCATAATCCAGACAGAAGATTCAGGATAAGAAAAAAAGCAGGTAAAAAAGTGTGCTTTACAATGTGATTCCATTTGCTGGTTGTTCTTCCTTGCTGCCATTGCTGTTGGTCATTCACCATTCTGTGATTTGATGTTCACTGTTAACCAAGAGTTACCATAAGCTCTGTAGTCTTGTTCATGCTGCACATTTCCTTTTTTTTTTTTGTCATTCACTTAAACTCTGCCTCTTTTCATATCTCACTTATCTCTTTCTCTTCTTCCTCTTCCTCTCTATAGTCTGTTCTCAGCTTGCTCCCATTGACCTCCTTGCTGTTTCTCATTTTCTGCATTTAAAACTAACCATGTTTCATTGATAAATCTCTTACAGTCATTTATCCTCTTGAAGACCTCTGTTTCTCTTCCCAGCTCCTCCACATTCAAATTAAGATTCTTAATTGTTAAACATCCATCACATATACAGTCCTCTAAGCCTCTCATTGTTCACAGCTGAATGCAAACCACATCACCAGCAACTGATGGCAGCACTAGACTAACTTCAGAATGCCCTGTTTTTCATACAAAAGTGGACACAAAGATAAACTGACACTTCTACCATGACACAACAGTCTTGTAGAAAATCATGTAGGAAAAGAAAGTCACATGAGTCTGGTGGTGATAAAGAATTCATAATGAGTGGCACAGTATGCAGAAAGGAAGATACATTTTCCATTTGCAAGTGATGTTCTTTGTTGGGTGCACAGCCTAGTTTAAGAATTATTGGGGTAGCATTTAGATACAGAAGGAGCCTTTCCATAAAGCTCTGTAATGAATGAAAAATGAAAGTTTTTAATTCCATGTACTTACATAAGCAACTCAAACCCAATTACACTTCCTATGTAATCCTGTTAAGAATAAACTTGTAATCATGACCACATTCAATGAGAAAATTCAATTATAAGATTTGTGTATGTTTTCTATGATTTAATCTATCTGAATTTTTGACTGTCCACAGTTGGACAAGCATCTTTTTCTCTCCTAAAGTCCTGTGCTAACATAGATCATCACTTCTCGAAACAGCTTTTGTTTTATATGATAATGCTGAGATACATTGACAAGCTTTATCTATTAGAGGCCTTTCTCCTTACTTTCCTGGAAGACCTCATGGTTGCACAGATGTGTGTGAAAATGTTTTTTTAAAGATACATGTGCTAATAAGAGCAATTACTGGATTCTGTTCACACCTACCAAGAATACAGAATTACCCCTTTTATTACTCTTTTCAAAGGTGTTGTTCCCTGTTGGCTAGAACAAAGAAACTTTAGCATGGTTGGGTCTACTCTGACCTAGGAAAATCTCCATCTAAGGAGTAACTTTACTACCCTTTCATAGCAGCTCACAGGGCCAGTCTAGAAGGGATTATCTGTTATGTGAAATTTTCCTCCACAAACCTAAGACTTCTTTTACATTGTCTTTATTTTAATCTTTCTCTACTAAAGCTGTTCTATATTTTTGCTGCAAAAATCTAGACCTGGCAGTACTTAAAGTAATTTTACAGGTCATGTAGGTTTTACCACTGTTTTGTTTATGGTATATTAATATTTTCCTACTCTATGCTTTTCTTTAGTTTGTTCTGTCATATTTTCACCAAAAATCTAAAAACTTGCTCCTACAAAGTACTGCAAGTTGTTCTTTCACATTGGTACTGAATTGCATTTGCTAATGGCCCACAACTAATCGTGTTTATTAACACTGCATATTGGAATTGTGCCAAGAGGTCTCAGTAAGGATGTAGCCAATTGCCAGTGGCATGAAGTTTAATAAGACCAAGTGCTGGGTCCTGCACTTTGGGCACAACAACCCTGTGCAGAGCTACAGACTAGGAGAAGCCTGGCAGGAAAGCACCTGGAGAAGAAGCACTTGGGAGTGTTAGTCAAGACTCAACTGAATATGAGCCAGCAGTGTGCCCAGGTGGCCAAGAAGGCCAATGGCATCTTGGCCTGTATCAGAAACGGTGTGACCAGCAGGTCCAGGGAGGTTATTCTCCCTCTGCTCTCAGCATTGGAAAGACCGCTCCTTGAATCCTGTGTTCAGTTCTGGGCCCCTGACCAGAAGAAGGATATTGAGGCTCTGGAGCGAGTCCAGAGAAGAGGAACAAAGCTGGTAAAGGGGCTGGAGAACAAGTCTTACGTGGAGCAATTGAGAGAGCTGGGGTTGTTTATCCTGGAGAAGAGGAGGCTGAGGAGAGACCTCATTGCTCTCTACCATTACCTGAAGGGAGGTTGTGGCGAGGAGGGAGCTGGCCTCTTCTCCCAAGTGGCAGGGGACAGGGCAAGAGGGAATGGCCTCAAGCTCCACCAGGGGAGGTTTAGGCTAGACATTGGGAAAAGATTTTTCACAGAAAGGGTCATTGGGCACTGGAACAGGCTACCCAGGGAGGTGGTTGAGTCACCTTCCCTGGAGGTGTTTAAGGCACGAGTGGATGAGGTGCTGAGGGGCATGGTTTCATAGGAATAGTTGGACTCGATGATCCAGTGGGTCTCTTCCAACCTGGTTATTCTATTCTTCTATGATTCTATGATAGTAACTGGTAACCCACTACCTAAGAAGGGTTTAACAGAGGAGAAATGGGAAGAAACTGGGCTTCCAGGAAAAAAAAAAACAACAACAAACCAACCAAAAAACACAACAGGTTATATTGTATAAAAAAAGTTGGTAACAGGGATGAGCAAGAATTCTTCTCAGTGTTCACCTTCTCATGTAGATTATTCACAGCTCTACTAAACAATTATGGTTCTAGTTCTGATCTCTGAAGTACCACTAATGAATAGCCTCATTCCACTAAGAACTGAAAATTTATTCCTACTCTTGCATTCCCGTTTTGAAAGCGGTTTTTAATCCATAGCAATATTGTATTTCTAACCCTGTGGTTATCAAGTTTCTTAACTGACTCTTATGAGGTACTTTATCCAAAGGCTTTTGAGAATCAAATGTCAATTTGGTTTACTTGTTCAAATTTTAAGAGAGTGTTTAGAATTTGTAATGTTTTTATTACAGTTTTGATGGTTTCATTATGTTGCATGCAAACTGAACTGGCTCAGAGGGAGATTTTTTTAAAATTAAAATTACATAATTGCTATTAATTATTTATATTTATTCTGGCATATTACATCAAGGGAATGCCATTTATCCCTTCAGCATATTTCTCATTCTCTGATATTTGCCTAGGACTAAATCATGAAACATTGTCAAAAGTAATTGAAGTGGTGGTGAGAAGTGATACTATAACTTGGGCACTCACACTGCCAACCTCCTGGTCTACCAACACCTAGGAAATAAATCCAATACATTGATACAAAAGACTTACAAGGCAGATATTACTGAGCTATTTGCAGCCCTTGAAATAATGTAATTTCTTCCCTATGCAACTTGTCCAACAAAAGTGCTGAGGAGCATTTAAACAAAAAAATTGATTATGAGAGCTTTTTTTATTGTTATTCTTTCGAATGAACGTGCTGCACTTGTTGACCTGTTGACAGAGGATGAAAAGCATCTCAGATTCATACTTTAAAGATAAATTTTAGAGTCTTTCAATTCAGATAATTAAGATTCCTGGAAGAGAGACATATAAATGTTACCCTTTCAAACTAAGAGGGCTTATATACACAGTAGTCTTCCTTTTTTCATGTGAATTAGAAGACCTGATAGATAGGTACACAGACAGACAGGTGGACAAAGAGAAAGACAGACAGACAGACAGATAGATACATAGCCAGCCTTGAATTTTTAACTTCTTTAAATCTTTCTCTTTCTCTTTCACTTTTTGTCTTCTTACTCCTTTGTTCTTTCACTGTTTCTCTCTTTTTTCCTCACTTTTGTCCCATCCTTTCTCAGTTTCCCTCATTCTATCAGGCTCTCTCTCTCCTCTGCTCTCTTTTTCCTTTCCCTTCTTTCTTCCTTCACAGAGACTATACTTCAGATTTAATGTAGTTGTTCTAATGTTCCTAATTCAAAATATTAAAATATCCAAACACTATTTCAAATGAAGTTTTGGGAAAGGTCTTTCTCACTGCACTTTGAGACACAGAATTTACAGGAAGCCTCCTCTCCACTTGCCTTCCCCCTCCCTCTTGTAATTTTTCCCCTATCATACCATTCTGCTATTCTTGGAGGAGATATTTCACGAAACCTGGAGTACCGTTCTCAGTTCTGAAGTCCTCAGCAGAGAAATTACATAGATATATGTCCTTTATGAGGGTACATTTAGATTAGATATTAGGAAGAAATGTTTTACTGTAAGGGTGGGAAAGCACTTAAACAGGTTTCCCAGAGGAGTCGTGGATGACACATCCCTGGAGGTATTCAGGATCAGATTGTGTAACGCTGTGAGAATCCTGGTCTAGTGGAAGGTGCCTCTGTCCTTAGCAGGGGCTCGGAACTAGATGATCTTTAAGGTTCCTTCCAACTGAAATAATTCTATGAACCTATGATCTATTAATCTTAGAAATACATTGCTTATTCACTTAACACTCATTTTTTCATTTGCTGAACTTTCCTACTGACATGAAAAACTAGAATTAATTGTGTGGTAAGATGTGAGTTACGTTATGACATAACATTTTTGAAAGAACAGATGTTTAAAGGTATTTAAATACCTAAATATTTCAGTAGACCCTATGAGAATTTCCAAAATTCTAAACCCAGCAATTAAATTTCTCACTATTTAAATGCTTTTGAAAATACTGCCCAATGGTTTTAATTAAAGCATCATAACCACGATGGGCTTTTGAACATCTGCTTGTACTCTTTCTCCCGTACTCTTTTTCTGGGTCAGGTTAGCACTGCACAATAACTATGTACTACACAAGTTCTTGTTCTCCCATGAGATGTACCTCTGTAGCATGGTATGGATTTTTAAGTACATAAAAATATACACTTTCTTAATAACTTGTCTGTTCTGGTTTTAATATAGCTATGCCATTGAAGTCTGCCCTCTTTAAGTACAACATTTGTACACTTGAATTCTCAAATTTTTACTATTATATTAAAAGTACCTAATGGATGACAAGAAATTAATTCTGATTTGAGAAATTGTTTCTTATTTATGTGATATGCGATTTATATCAAAATAATGCTGCTTTTTTTTTTTTTGCTTGATCACTGTATTGATGTGTCACAGAATCTGTGTTCCCATAAGGTTGTGCTCTAAAAAGACAAAACAGGACAAACTGTAAGATGTGAAGAGTCATCATCCCTATTTCACTAAAAATAGGGTCCTTGGACACATTCAACAGTTTTCTAAGGTCAAGCAGAGGTAATCATGCTGGGCACTGATCTCAGGTCTCTGTTGGTTATCAATTACTTAGTAGCCTTTCCCTCTTTACTCCTTGGATTTTGTGAAAGGGTGAAAGTGGTCACAAATATCTGTAAATACAGCACAATACCGAAGAATCATTAGCAAATGTAGCCCTCTAGGTTTGAACAGCTTTGGTGTTTGACCTCTTTGAGGTCTGGCTGATTAACATGCTTCTTTTTCATGACAAATAACTTATCTAAGATAAAATGGGAAATAATTTTAAGCTGACTTCTCCTAAAAGCCTCTTTACCAGGCACCAAAGCTCCTTTTTGCCTTGACATGTATACTCATTTCACACACATATAACACTGAGAAGCCCATTGATTTCAGTAAGAGCTGCATACTTCAGCATTTGGCTTAGGAAAAGAGCCTAAGTGCCTATCAGAATGGGTATCCATGCTTGGCTTTTTTGATATGAAAAAGCCTTGTAGTGCTTGTGTTGGTCAAATACTCCAGAATCAGGGAGTAGAGGACTCTCACTTGGAGTGTGAAGTACCTTCCAGTGTTGCAGGGCTGGTGCCTTTAGAAAGAGCTAAACAGGAATTCAGCTCCTGACACAGAGTCACAAAGCTCCAGTGAAATTCTCTATTGCTAAAAGGCTGTAAATAAACCAGGTCCAAGCTAGGCGTTTTGACTGTGAAACAGAATTAAAACACCGCTACCTAGTGAAGGTTTTATTCAATAGATTCCAGGGCCTGCTGACTTGAGTAACACTCAAAAATTTTGAAATTTTCTCTGTGAATCTGCATCCCATTTACAAAAATGACTGAAGGCACACAGATATTTAGCACACATCAATTTTTAGGAAAAAGAGAATTGCTCTGAATAAAACAGATTAGAAAACCTTACATCAACTTTGGGAAAAATCACCTGTCATCTTAGAACAGGGCATGTAATAGACCATCTGCTTCAAGCCCTCTGTCACTCCCCCACCAAGTTTAAATTCAATGGGAAAATATAACAATGTGATTCCTTTTTGCTGCATAAAGACTTCTTTCTACTCATTACAAAAATAAGAAAAGATTGTTATTACATGTATTACTTCGGCAATTTTAGTCCATACTTTCATTTTTTTCTTCCATATCTAGAGGGCTATTGTATGTCCAGTGGTTTCAACATACGCACCACTTAACATATAATGCAAGAAACATACAGTGTGCCAAAATCATTTAGTTTTTATTACAACTTTTTCCTTCCAATTTTCTGCTTATAATGAATGCATAAAAGACCTCTTGTCACCCTATTGTTTTTAGTCTAAAAGCCACTTTATTCTTAATAAAAGGAATAATAAGTGCCAGTTGTAAAATTCTCTGTCAATCACTCCAGCACTTACAATTGTATAACACCTTTCTTTACGACCTCTTAGAGTGCTTTAGAAAAGATAAAAAAAACAAATAAAATAAAATTACAATTACATTCAAATGCAGAATTAAACTAATCAGTTTTAGATCACTTGAATTTTGTTACTAAAGGTTGAAAAGAGACAATGCACCTCTGAACACCCTGCAAGTAGCTGAAAGCAGCAGTAGCCTTGTCCATGGTGATCTTTGAATGAGCTATTTCAGAAGACCCTCATTAAAAGCAGCCTGAATTGTAGCAGAAAACATCTTCTTTTGCCCTGATTCCACATAGTGGATATTCTTTATCTCACATTATATCCATTTTCCTGTTTTAATGCTACATATTTTCCCTCTGTGTGCACTGATGGTGGTGGGAGAATTATTTCTTGAGATAAAGAGGAAAAATTTAGATCCTTCAATAAATTCCATATTCAGGTTAATTCGAATGGGTGAGGAGTGAAAACTATGTGGGATGAAAGATCAGTATGCTGGGACCAACGATTAGCTTGTGTACTATGGATATTTAATTTAGGTTTTGAGATGATTGTAGTTTATAAATTCAGGAAAACAAAAATTGCATCAGAATAGAAATTATGCAGTGATCAAAAATGCTGGCTCCTTTATGACCACCATTTAAATGCTTTTGAGACACCTAAATTAGGGAAGGTGACTAAACAGTCATACAAGTGACAAAACTACTGTGTTTTTTTCTTTTATTTTGGTTTTACTAGCAGACAAATCAGCTCCTCATGATATGCTGCTTTCTTCTCTAAGGGCTCTTCCAGATTATAAAGAAGCAGCAATCATCTTAATTTAATGGTAAGAAACCTTGCGAAACAGATTATACCCATTTTCTTTCTCGTGCCTTAAAGTTCAGCTAGTCTGGGGGGAATTTTTCAGCACTTTTTCGATGAAACACATAAAACTATGTTAATAGGAAGGCTATTAAAACTTATGCACTGTTGAAACAGAAGGAAGCCATCTAGTCAAATCCCATGAGCCAACCAATGCAATGCCTGTTGTATTCCTGTCTGACTTCCACTGTTCAAAATGCCACAGCTATTCTTTAAGTCCTGTGGAGAATTTGCCAGCCCCATAAAAACATCTTGAGACACCTCAAAAAGTAGCTGATATCTATACTTTGGCAATGGACTGGTGTTATTGACTGATGGGAGTTTCCACCTGTAGATATCTACATTAAATAGCCCTGTTTATGTATCTTGGTGTCACCTTGGGAACTTAATTCAGTTGCAGAGAGTGCCATTTGAGGATTCTTTGCATGTCTGAGACATCCAGAGAGGGCTAGTATATATGACATGATGTATATATGTCCTTCTGGAGCTAGCTAGTTGAGGCCAGGCATGTTACCTTAGATATTTTCAGATGGCACTGGAGACCTATATTTATGCAACTGAAAGTACTACATTTCTATTGATTATGATAGCAATCTAGAAACCTAACTTCCATGCTGTAGGCACTGAGATGAGTTGGGTGTCCTAATCTCATAAACAGTAAGACTTCCACTAGCAGACACACCCACAGGGAGAGAAGACAGAGGTCTGAAGGTATGACTATGCATACTCTTCTGAGTCCTGGGATGCGACCCCCCTGTGTTGCTGACAGGTCCACCTTCAACAGCTTCTCCTTCTCAGCTGCACAATCTCATTTCCGTGTTGTAACCTCTTTTATGCCTACACAAATAAAAATTTAAAAAAAAAACCAAAAAACAAACATTGAGCTCTGAAGTAAATCAGAAAGGGAACTGATCCATTTCTGGTGAGTAATTTTTCACTGGGTCCAGATGCCTTACTGTTCACCATGCAGCTGTACAAACAGTGGTGCCAGCACAGGGAAGGGGAGGAGGGAGAGAACGAGTTGTGGACAGCAGGAACCAGGGCCAAGCAGGCTCAAGCAGCCCTGCTGCCAAATGTGTAACCAGGACCTCATTGGCTCTCAGATCATGCCTCTGCTCTAAATTATTTCTGTCTGAAACTTTTCCTTTTGCTTGTTTACCTGCTGAGGCAGATCAGTCACTTGGCACCTGTGTTTTCTTCCTGCATTTCTGCTTCTGTATTTTTTTTCTCATGATCTGAAAAGTGCCATTACACTGGTAGTAACAAAAAATTGTCATTGAAATTCCTCCAAAAAAGAACCACTTGGTGCTCTCTATTTGGCACACGCTGGGAGTTTGTTGCTTTGCCCTTCACTATCATTTCTTTCTTTCACACAGTTGAAGTTTAAGGTAACTCTTGCATGGGGAATATACACTCTCCCCATTATAAGATTTCAGCTTGGGGATGAAACCAACTTTTGTCTTCCATGTAAGTGGGCTCATCATGTCATCAGTTCATTTTGATTATTTCCTTTGGCTCCTAAAATTGATGAATTGTCCATACAGACATGGTTATCCTGTAGGAAGATGCAAATGAATTTATGACTCATTGCAGCAGAACTCTTGAAATCATATACGAGGCTCTCAGGGAAGGAGTCAATGAGATTTAAACACATGCTTAAACCTAAACATTCACTTAATTTCTTTGTAAATAGGACATTAGTGAAAAATGCTGATGTCCACTTATTCAGCACTTGTGAATCAAAATTTTAATTTCTATAGACCTTGTCTGTATAAAATGTGATCTCAAAACTTTTGTCAAATCTTAGTGAACTACAGTAGATTAGTAAGTAGTATTTCCTGCAAAATATTGTCAATTTTTAAAGCAGGGGAATTAAATACTTTACAATATCTTTATAAATCCAGTCTTAAACAAGAGTTTTTTAAGATTGTAACATTCTTCTAAATTAATGTTTACTATTCCAAAAATGCTTTAGACCTGTCAATATACACATCTTAAAGGTATTCGGTGTGCAAGCTAATAGCCTGCCAATGTTTAAATAATGAATTTCTCTACTTTATGTGCAGCAGTCTTCAGGTTTGACTCTGTATGAAACAAAGAAGATGAAAGCTGGTGAGAAAAGCCAGCCAGTGGAAAAGATAAGTAATGATTTGAAAAATACAAGAAAAAATATATGTGATACAGACATTAAAAATCCCCAAACCCTAGGATAATTACAACAAAAAGCCGACATAATACTTTAAAGATGCATCTGCACTGTTTTTAACATAGAGATACAAAAGATTGTTTTCTTTAAAAAAATACTATATCTTATTTGTAATTCTATGCAACTTCACAGTATTAAGTAAAATTTTTAAAACTTAAAACATGCCATTTTTATTAATGGTCCATTTTAAAACCACCAAACATTTTGATGTCAATTACTAAAACAAGGTTTAACACTGTCAAAAAGCATTACTGCTAAAAACAGTCATCTTCTCGGTGTTTTCATCTGCAAAGCATTAGAGTTTATAAAACAATTTTAACTTGGAATACGTAAGTCTCTATATGAAGGCTTCCATATGTTAAAAATTTTATTTGTGTGTTTGATTTTAAATTGCTTTGAAAAACAGACAGTTGAGGTTTATAGAAAGGAATCTTTCTTTTAGGAAATAAATGTCTCAAAATTACAGGGCACGAGCAGTAAAAACATTCTTACCACAAATCAGAACCATATTGAGAAGTGTTTGTTAAGTATACCTTCTGAAACTAGAATTTGTTTCTATTTGCTGGAAAATTGAAAAATATGTCGTATCTTGGCATACTTGTTTGGCCCTGTCCCAGGCTGTTCATGCAGCAGTGGCATTATTGTGCAATAAGGCTTTCAGGGCTTATAAAGCTTTCAGGTTTCTCTTCCATTTAATTTCTGAAATGCAGAAATCTGCCAATGGTCTGCATAGAACCAGCCAACACTGTTGTTTTATGAAGTGAAAAGCAAAAGTGTGTATTTTATTTTTAATAAAATCTGAGGTATTTTTAAGAAATGAAGACAATTAATCAGCATCTCGGCTTCTGCATGGCACCTAGCCAGAAGCTACCAAGCAGAGAGCTGAAGTTTGGAGACTGTTTTTGCAAGGCAAATTTAAGGTGAACTTAGATGTATTCAAGATTTATAAGCACTACAAAGTCTTGACTGGAGCAAAGTTCAGCCAAGTAATCCACAGCTCACTCTGCAGACAAAACGCTGAAGCTGAAACTTCTCTGTGATTTAGTCTATAGTCAATGAGAATTTTCAAAACAGGCAGAAGGAGTGAGTTTCACTGTTTCACTTCAAAGGTCTCCTAATAACTGAGAGGATTATATTCTTTTAACCAGTTAAGAAGGTTAGATGATTTTGAGTGAGTAGCTTTACATCCATCAATAATTCTAAGTTGAAAGTTTAAAGATATCATATGCATGTACATCCTTTAACTCCTTAAGGGTTGCAGTGCAAGAGTGCACCTGTTTTGTAACCACATCCAAACTGCTAAATAAATGACAGGTGCTTTTAAATTGCATTACTGAAGTGAAGTTATTGGTAAGAAGATTAATTAAAACTCTTTGCTGAAACATTTAGTAAAATTAAGGTCCTTTAAACTGCTTCTCAGAGACTTTCTTCTTTTCTTGCTAAATAAATATATAATGCCCATTTAAGATCATTCTAATGTGAGCTGTACAGACTTTGATGTTAGTACCTTTTACCTCTAGCATGTTAATGCCATATGTATATTTTATCAAATTAGAAAGAAGTTTCAAATGCTCAAGTCCCAGTGACAAAGGTACTGCTGAAGTAAAAAAGCTGAGGATTGTCAAACTAAAATGAAAGAGGTACATGCAGGAAATGGCTATAAATTTCTTCTTTTTACAGGGAAAGACAGGAAATTATACATCATAATAGTAGAAGAACTATCCTTTATCATATCAAGTGATTCTTCTTAAGTTCTTTTTGCTCGCGTTTACCATTATTAGTGCAGTCAGAGAGCCTGGTTAATAAAGAATTACTTTTGCATTATATGATTGTACCTCAAATCTTCTGCAAAGCAGTCAGGTTAACACACGTGCAGTGATTTCTCAAAGAATGACTGACAATTTATTGTGAGTTCTGCATAGTCTATATTAGCATTAGCATTAGTCCAGACAACTACCCCAAAAAATATTTTTAAAAAACTCTAAAAAGGCAGAGAGGGAATGAAAAAGTGAAGAAAAGACTATATAGGTTTGCATATACTGTATTAAAAATCCCATTAATGTTATTATGAACAATAAAAATAACCATCATTTTATTAATGTAATGCCTAGAAGTCATAATGCTTTTTGAATAAAATATCAGAGACAATTGGGAAAGGTAATTACAATTTTGATTGATGGAAAGACCACCCATATCTTCTGTCTGCCCAGCAAGATACAATACAAATGGACTTAATTTTTCAAATGGAAAGTTGAAGGGGTGGGAAATGAGTCAAATTTGCTATGATGACTTCTAGAAATGACTGCAAAACAAGAAATATTTTCTTTAGGATGTCTTAGACACAACTACATCCTGCTTCATCAACATCAGCAGCTTTCCTAATAAACCCACATACATTAAGTACAGAAAAAGCACATCTGAAAAATGCTATGCTTTAAAAAATCAGAATATTAAAAATATCTAATTGAATACATCATCAGCTTTCCTTTCTTTGACATAAAAAAAAAAGGAAAGACGTTGATTTTTTGTTTGATTTGTATGTATAAGCTTTCAGAGCACTGACTATCTTATCGACGAGTTTTAGTGAAAAGCTAGTAGATACTTGACGGAGAACAATGATCACAGAGTAATTAAAAAGAAACTTAAAAAGAACATATGTCAGTAGACACTCATCTTTACATTTCTTGAAGCACTCAAAGCTACTCTTCAGCTTTTATACAATTCGTATACTGGGAAGGTAAAAAAGAGTTCTTGTTTTCCTGCTGAGAAAAAGTAGTTTTGCACTGTGCCATGGCTCTAAAAACATGACCAGAGCTACATATCTGAAACAGCTTTGGTACTAACTGCATTAAATATGTTTTCAAGTATTTATATAAGATCTCTTCTTGCAATTAGACTCAGTTGAAGTCATGTCCTGTTTTGTTTGTTCCCCTGCTAGCTCTATGAATCTTGAATTTTTGGCTTCTTTGTCTCCTTACCTGAGTAGTTAATATGCCTTTGTGGATTTTGCCCTTAATCTTTCATTGCTTCCAAGTTTTCTATAGTGTCCTGAAGCGTTGCTGAAATACATACATAAAAGATTGTGAGACACTATGGTCTGCAGCCTAAGTGTTATGGGTAGAGGGTAGTTCTGGATGATTTCTGTAGAACTAAAAGACTGTACAAATCAGTGAGTTTACAGACATTTTTTGCCTGGTCTGATTCTTTGCAGCACTGACACTTTTTCATTTTCCAGTGTACCTGTTGTGCATTGAAGCTTAGTGTATGTTCCTCAGGGCCTGTATTTTGGCAGATACATTTCACCCTGGAGAGATTGCTCATATTTTAAATGTTTTGATAATTAGACAGGTATTCTTCCAGAATCTTCAAAGAGAATTTGAGATTTCTTTTTTTTTTTTACTCATGTGCACAAAAATAAACCTACATAACTGAGTTTCTAGCTGGGTAAATGATGAGGTGGGGGCAACAAAAAAAGGCAAAATTGCTGGGTGAGCAAATCTGAAAGTACATCATAAATACCAGTGGATGCATTTGTTTCCTTTCATTAGTATTTTTCACTCAGTTATTTATGTGTTTTTCAGTTTAACCAGGACAAAAGTAGCACTTTATATATTGAGAAATCAGCAGTAAAGGCTGGGACAGTTGTTGGCCCATGTTGAAGGATCAATTCTGCACAGAGTATACAATGTGATGTGACTCCTCAAGGGTGCACTTCAATCACTCCCAGAGAGGGGAGATTTAGGCAGGGTGAACGGAGCCCCTGTGAGCAGTACTCATACATTTGCCCATCAGAAGAGTGGATAATGTGGTTTTTCATCTGAGATTTCTTAGACATTCTAAAATGTTGCTTTTTTATCAGTAGGTGGTTCAGCCTGCTTGATATTGTGGCTGGTTCATTAACCAATGCCTGACTGCATCACACAAGTACTGTGGGTTTTGTATTATTAACGCAGTCCTGCACAGCGCTAAGCAAGTCAGCCAGTGGGAATTGGTAATGCTGGGCACTTCATGAGACATGCTCAGCACCTTCCACTACTGAGCCCTAAATAATGGTCTGGAATTAAAGCAGCATATTAAATTTCACAGTCGTCTTCATAATCAGGTAGGGGGAAAGGTCATGATATATCCACCAATGCCTCAATACTAGAAAAGCTCCATCTATATGTATGAAAAGCAACAAAATGTAGTTTAAGAAATGTACTTTAAAAAATTGATCTAAGGATTGCAAAAGCCCTTGAAAGTCTTTTAATATGCATTCTTTTGCAAAAGTGGTTCTATAAAACATAGATAGCTAAGAATAGAATGTATATAATAATTTATCTATGGCATGTTAATCTGGAACCAGAAAGTTTGTCATCTTTTTAATGCAAATGAAATGGGAAATCTTAATCTATGGGAAATGAATATTTCAATCCTTTCAAAAGGAATTGAGATTATACTATGCTATCTAGTCAGTGATAATTTAAATGCTCTAGATAATGATACTTCCAAACCAAATATGTTTCTATTTAGTATGAACAGGTAGGCAAATAATTAATTACAGACATACAGTATGCATACATCCCTGGTATTAATGTTATATTTAAAATCTTCTGAAAAGACAGTAGCAGGAATTTTTACAGGTAATTTCTGTAATGAAAATTCTGAAGTCCTTACACAGGCAAAGCACTCAATGAAACAAATAAATGTGTTTTTAAAGAAAGATGTCATCTTGTTTTTAAATATAACTATATGAGTTTATATATGAGTTTATTCTCTTAAACCACCTCCACAGTGATAGGAGATGGGCAATGCTCTGTTAAATTAACTCAGTTTGGAGCAAGGAGTCCTTACATATGATCCAGCTGCTGACCCAGGATCAGGAGTGAACTCAGTCATGGAGGAATTTGGCCCCATGAATGTAATGGTAATACAATCCTGACCAGCCACGCATGTACTCATTTCAAGTTACTGACTACACTGCTGAAATGCAGTATAGTATTTTGAGCTCTTAAGCTCTTTTCCAAATTTAATTTCAGATATTAGTCTGACTGAAATGAATGGGGAATGAGAAAAAGTATCAAGTTATTGTTTTTTGAGAAACAGAACTCAATTCCTTTGACTTTTTTTTCACCTTTTTTTCACAGTGAACCATAAAAAAAGAAAATCTTTAGCAAGGGGCTATAAGTTTTTTCCACCCAAAATAAAATTGGTGAGTATTGTAGAATCAATATATGTGTAACCCCTTGAAATGCTATGAATGTTTTTCTCTGTAGCTTTTCTCTCTTTCACCTCTCAGAAGCATTGTGGCTGCATTAATCAACAGAGACTGAATGCACACAGAGGTTTCACAGGTGCTTGGGACAGGCGAGTATTTCATACCTGTCCCTCTCTACAAACAATCCACAAAAATTTAAAACAGAAAGAAAACCCACTGCTGCCATTCAGCAAGAAGTCTATTATGAATCCCTAGGTGGCATGGAAAGCATTTAGACTCATTTCATTCACATGTCAGGTAAAGACTTTCATTTAGAAGTGAGATGAATGCTGAATAATGGATCTTTTGAATAATGTAATTAAGAATTCATTAAAGTAACCCGTAAAATAAAATCTCCAAAATGCAATGCATGTGCATTTCCTCCATCTAATGTGCTAGAGAATCAAATGAATGAACAGAACATAATATAATACTGATGTTTACAAAATTTTCACATTTAAATTAGATGAACTCTCAATATAATACAATATATAATTTGTAATGGCTTCTGAGTTGGAACAATTAGGCTTCTTGAAAGACATTGCTGTCCTTGTTAAGAAGAAAATGAACACATTCAGATCAGTGGTAATACCTCTAAGTCTGGCTTTTACAAGATGCGTTTACCTAAAAATCTCAACTCCACTGAATTTTATGGAAACTCTCACACTTTTTTTTTTTGTTTCCTTCTACATTTATACAACTTTTTTGGGTAAGCAAGAATGAAAAAAATAGATGCTGATGTGGACTTGTGTCCCAGACTTGTGATTTCCAGCAAAGCACCTCCCTCTTGTGAAGTGTCCTCCAAGCCTTTCTCTATTTGCCACTTATCCCAAGTCACTGAGGAGATTTGGAATAAATTGCACATCAAACAGGAAAGTGCAGAATGTGCCCACAAGCTGCTGTTGAAACAGGCACTGAGTTATACTTTCAGCATCCGTCTCGGGATGGTCTAACTAGGAAAAAAAACGTCATCAAAATGCTCTGGTAATGTGTTCCCCGTTATTGTCAGCAGAAAATCTGTAGTGAGAATTGCAGAGGGCAGGATCCTCCCTGCTGGTGTCAAACTCCTCCTTACATCATCCTCCATCAGGTCCATGAGCAGAACAATATCAAGCATCAGGATTTTGAAGCAAAGCCTTGGCCTTTTTTTCATGCTTAGCTTGAATTTGAATGTGAAGTTGGACTATTAGAGGGTAAAGACTTGATCCAATTTGTGCACATGGAAACACGCAGAGGGACAGGATTGGTTTCATGGGCCTTGACCTCTGGCATTCAAGAATAGGAGTGTCAGGGAAAAGATACATTTTTAAGGACTTAATGATGACAGAAACCCTTGACTATGCATAAGTGACTAAAATCAGGCTGGAAGTTAAATGTCTGAGTAAGAATCTGAGCACACAAGGCAGTTGTGTCAATGTTGAATTGCTTAGACTACATGCCTAACTTTTGCATAGCCAAGGTTAGTTAAGATTAGTTTCACTCAAGTTTGCCTTCAAACAGGAGAAAAAAGGCTGATGAGTGCATTGAAGATGCTGTTTTGTTGAAAGGAACAGGAGTACCTCAAGATAAAATGGGGAAAGACAACTGCCTTCACTACATTTAGGCTTATTTAATGCAAATGTCCTTCTGGTACTCAAGTCACTTACCATTTTTTGAAGAAAATGTAGTTTATAGAGAGCAGGGTCAGGTAGGGCTAGAGGGACTTTATTCCGCTGTTCTTTATTATAGATACTCGGCAAAACATTAGAGGTCCTCAACAACTCCCTAGTCTGGTAATTCCCTCAGACTACTACCCACTAGTGGTTTTTTTTCATATAGGCAACCAAGTGATAGCAAGGAGAAATCCCAAAGCAATCAAAATGGTTTTCTGAGACCTAGGAGAGTTGGTTAAAAGGTCAGGTGCACAGGTGGTATTTTCTTCAATCCTCTCAGTAGAAGATTATTCTGGGAGTTACTGAAAAACACCTGAAAGACAAGACAGCCATCAGTCCCTGCCAGCACGGGTTTATAAAGGGAAGGTCCTGCCTAATAAACTCAGTTTCCTTCTATGACAAGGTTACACACCTAGCTGAGCAGGGAAAACAGCTCTGTGTAATCTTTCTGGATTTCAGCAAGGCCTTTGAGACTGTCTCTCACACTATCCTCCTAAACAAAATGTCCAGCTTACAGCTGGAAAAACACATAATGCAGTGGTAAACAATTTGCTGATGGGTTGGGCTCAAAGGGTCATAGTGAATGGGCTCTTCAAGCAGGTAATTTCTTTATATCATTCCTCTCACAAAGAAGTCTCTACCATTGCTATGTAAGGCTGGCGACCAGTCACTAGCAGGGTTCTGCAGGAATCCATCAGGACCAGTATTGTTAAATATCTTCATAAATGACTTGGATGCAGGACTCAAAGGTTCTCCGAGTTCACCGATAATATGAAACTGGGGGAAGTTGTTGACACTCTTGAGGGCAAAGAGGCCCTGCAGAGGGATCTAGACAAATTGGAGAGCTGGGCAATTGCCAACCACATGAAGTTTAACAAGGGCAAGTGCCAGGTTTTGCACCTGGGCCATGGCAACCCTGGATATACATACATACTGGGGAGTGAGAGACTGGAGAGTGGCCCTGAGCAAAGTGATCTGGGGGTTCTGGTTAATGGCAAGTTGAACATGAGCCAGCAGTGTGCCCAGGCAGCCAGAGGGCCAAGCATGTCCTGGGTTGCATCAAGCATAGCGCTGCCACCTGGCCAAAGAAAGTAATTGCCCCACTTTACTCCACATTGTTGTGGTCTTGTCCTCAAGTATTGTGTGCAGTTCAGGATGCCACAATATAAAAAGGATATCAAGATACTGGAGAGTGTCCAGAAGAGGGCCACAAATTCGGTGAAGGGTCCAGAGGGGAAGCTGTATGAAAAGCAGCTCAAGTCACTTGGTCTGTTCAACCTAGTAGTCATGGTGCCAAGCCTGCAAGAAGCATTTAGACAATACACTGAAACACATGGCGTAAATGTTGGGATTGACCTGTGCAGGGACAGGAGCTGGACTCAATGATTCTTGTGAGTCCCTTCCAACTCATGTAATTCTGTGATTGTGTGATTCTGTAACTCAGAGACTACTGACCTGCAATTTCAAGGGTGGTTTATTACAGCCCAGAAATTGTTTTCGCCTGTTCTCAGGCCTGGTTTTGAAAATCTTTCTCTACTGTACCACAATAACCATATAGCACAATTTTACAGGCCTCAGACAATGGAGATGGTGACAATCCTTTATCTTACTCATTTATCTCTGCACAGAAACATACACAAGAGGCTGTGGGATGTGGGAGGCAAGTCTATCCTGCCATCAGTACTTGTAGTGATGTTGAATGAAAACCCTGCCATCGCAGCAACCTGTGACTATTTTGTCTGTCAAGTTTCTCAGATGTGAGATATTGCTTTATAGACACGAAATACATTTGCAAGTCAGAGGTCACCCAGACAGCACAAATGGGGAAATGAATAGTCTTAATTTTGACAATCCACAATCATGAGCTTGCTTTTAAAGAGTCAACCTTTGCAAGAAGAGATTTTATCACATTTGTTTCTTTAAAAAACTGATAGGTTTCAAGTACACAAAGTTTTTTTCTGGGACTTCAGAAAAAAATACCTCAAAATAAAACCAACATCAGCTGACATTATTATTAGACTGCTTTACCATACATGTCGATATGCAGCTTCCCACAGGTTTTTAAAATGCTCATTTACAAGGGAGATGGTTGTCATTCTCACACAATGCAGGTCAATGGAAATTATTGGTCTATGTGCTTCCTGAACCTGGCTTTTCCTCCACATCTTTAAGTTTCTGTTATGGGTCATCTGACTGTGTTTAGCATCAGCTTCCAAATTTGACATGGTCTATTTTATCCACTTTGCAAGAGACTAGGAATGATTATGTAAATAACAATTACATCTCAGCAAATTTGTGGAAATTTCCAGCAGCTACTTTTAAAATATTTTAAGTCCATAGCTTGCAATTATCAGACCATATTCAGCTTATCTGACTGCATAGCCAGTCACTGACCTTCTCTTTGCACCTACCTGCTGCTTTCCTGGTGAAGCATGCAAGCATACTGCAATGCTGAATTCACTACTTTCCATAAAGCGACTAATGAAGTTACTGTGAAAGAAGATATTACAGAAGCAGAAAGTATTCACATTGCAATGTCAGTTTTGTTGGGCAGAACAACTGTGCACTGAGAAATCTGAGGGGAGGAGCAGAAATGTCGGAAGGAAGGTAGGTAGCTGCCAACACAACCACTTCCAAATTGCTCTTCTAAGTAAAACAAAGCAGGTAATTTCTTTATATCATTCCTCTCACAAAGAAGTCTCTGCCATTGCTATGTAAGAACCTTAAGGTTATTGCATTGCTATGTGGGAACCTACAGAGCCTTTAGCTCAGTCCACATGGGCCTAATGGATGATTCTGCCCTGAAGGGGAGAGTCCATCATTTCATTAGGAACTTAAAAAAAGGCCATATTCAGTGGCAGTCCCCTGATGTCACTTGTAGTTAATCAATTGCCATATGTGCCAATCAGGCTAAGTTGAGCTACAGGCAACTCTTTTTATTTATGGGTAAAAGACTGGGAATAGTCTATGCAGCTGGGAGGCCAAGCAGACTCAAGGATTTTCCACAAGCTGGCAGTCAAGGAGGCAATTTATTGAGGGAGAAACCCCAGAGCAAGAAATTAAAAAAAAAAAAAAAGAAAATAAGGCAGTGATATGTTTAACATAACAGAATTTCTCTTGGCATGGGTATCAGCTTCTGAATATTTCAGCAACATTGCATCTCATCTCTAATCTACATATCCATTGAGAAGTGTTAAGCAGAAATTGTCCTTTGTTCTGCAACACAGAATTAAACTGGCTTGCAACTCACTCCCATACTTGGGTCCTGAAAACTGAATATACTTTATGATGATTTTAGAATGATTTAATCTTTACTCTTGTCAAACTAAACTGTAGGGTTATCATATGAAACTTTTTCAAATGTCCAGTTTAATCACACATGACAATCAATCATTTATTTTACCCAATAGGGACAATCTGTTTTATGCATTTTTGAGCGTAAAAGGGTTATTTAGCAATTGAATTATATGATTTGTGACACTTGTTTTGAATTACACATCAACTTGTCCCGGGAACAACTAAACATTAGATATTGTGCTGTCTTCTCCCGAGTCATCTACTTATGCTTTCCTTTCATGCATCTGTACTTATGTATATATTTTTGTTTACATATGCATCTCTGTTTAAGGAATACATTCCTGCCTGTTTACTCATCTAGGTGTGTAAGAAGTGTACAATGTGTTTGATAGAGACTTGATGTTTTGATACTGAGTAGGAGCTAAGGGCTAATATCCAGAATGAGATACTTCCAACCTTTCCTTTCAGGGGTCATATCAGCACACTGTCAGTCACAAAAATGTTGCTTGTATTTTAAATTAATTTTATGTTAGAAATATGGATGACAGTTCTCATCATTAAATTAACAGGGTTCCACGTAGAAACCAAGTTCACTATACACTGTGAGGTTATACTGTGTAATACAGTTATTATTAAATACACACTAAAATAACAATGGGAACAGTTCCCCAAGTTCTAAAAACCATTGAAATTCCTCAGTAGCCCAGATTCTTCTTTCACAACTCTATAGCCTGTGTTAAGAAATAGGAGACTACCCAGCCTTGTCAAGTCATGGCTTAAGTGTTTTGAAAAGAGATTGAGTACTGGGGATATTTATATTGTACATTGTAGGTTATAGATTATGGAATTTTTTAGTGTTACCACACTTTAAATAATGCTTTGCATGTTCTTAGATTTCTATTTATTTATTTAAGTATATGCTATCATTCACCGAAGCAATGAAACCTATACCCATATGTAAATTGTTTGTCCTCTGCAATAAAAAAAGGTATTTTAAAACATTTTTACAGTTTTGAAATCATTAAATAACAGGACATTGATAGATTTAGACTGTCACATCCTTTAAGTACAAACTATTCTTTAATTCTGTGGATGTCCCCATCGTGGGAACGAGCCATTTCAATTTTATTGTCTCTCTAAGTGCTACCTGTTTGCTGTGACAAAGATGCATGATTCAAAATAGAAACTGTGCAACTTTTGCTAGATAATTAACACCTCCTTAAAAATATCTTGGCTACCTATAATGCCATTTTTCTCTCATTCAGACAATACACTTTCAGTACAGGAAGTTTAGTCTATTGCAACAAGGTCCTTAAGAACAAATATAGAAATATTTAAATATTTGCTGTATGTAATATGAATATTACCAAAAAGACAAAACAATATCCCTAGACAAGGTGCTGAAAATCTTAACAATCTTACAAAACACTGTTTTCTCCTGATTTTTTTCCCCATAACCTCATTTTCTACCCCTTCTTCATTTCTCAGTTGTTGAAAGGAAAATACAAAAGAAATGTTCATATAGATAACCAGTAGGATGCCAGAAAGGGCCCTTTTCAGTCAGAAATGGTGTGGTGCCCTCTGGATAATCAATTGTTCTTGCAACACTTTAGGATTTTTCGTGCACTGAGATGCAAACTGAGCAATTTCTTCTTTTTTTTCCCCCCATATAGTTTGTTAATACTGGAAAGGCAATTGGACAGTGGGGCCTCCTCATTCTTGGCACTATTTCAAAAGCAACTTGAAATGCCCTGACAGCAGTTCTTCTCACAAAGTAACATTAAGGTTGTGACACAGACCAACAAAAGGCTGACACACTGTCGTTAGCTTACCCTGTTGTGCTTAGGTAATGGTGGAGCCTCAGATCTGTCTGTGATGTTAGCATTATATGTTCTTCAATAACAAGGTGCCAGAGGATGAATTGAATGTAGAATGTTGAATTTCTAAGTTTAGGTTGGCTTCTTTCTTTAATAATAAAGACAGACTCTGCATTAATTATACAAAAGCATTGATAATAAACATTATTTCCTCAGCCATGGTTAACATTTAAGGGTAATATTTTCAAAATGAGTGTGTTCTGCAAAAATTCAGCAATAAAGTCACTGAAGTGTTCTTTTACATAGTTACCCTCATGTATTAAAAATCCTGACCATAAGCTGGCAACCACAATCAAATTTCCCACCTGTTCAATGGTGTTCAAAACTGGGATTTTGTTCTAAATGCATTTCTGATTTTAACGAACCAAAACCCCATTGTAAATTGTTTCCCTTATAAATTTCATGGGACAGTTAATCCAGATCTGGTGTTTCAGGACTGTGTTTCACTACAGCCATGGTAAAATAATAAAAATAATTAGATGAAGTACAGGACTAGTAATACCCTCATATTTTGTAAAATTGGCTAAATTCAATGACTGTGTAAGGCGTTGCTGCCTGTTAATGCTTAGCAGTTTCCAGTGTCTGTAAAAAGAGAATTCACATGTTCCTTTGTAAAGCCAAAAAAAATTTGGCTCCTCAAAGATAACAAATTCAGTATTTTTACACTCTTCAGTTACTTTAAATCAAAGTATTAACTGTGCTTCTCTTTTTACATTCATCGTGTCAGTATGTTAAGGGTTTTTCTTTAAAAAAATCTTTAACTGTTATTTTTTTATGCAATTATATAAACATGCTCAAGAAACGTAGTTTTGCAAGCTATTAGCTGAACTGGTTGCTTTGACACTAGGATCACATATAGAACTAAATTTTCTGGACTGGTTCACGATAGCTAAGCAGAGCACGCCAGCATGTTGTTTTTCAAAAAGGGGAAGGATGCCATTCATTTCACTGCCTGGTCTTAGGTGATTTAATAGTCATTTGGGGTCCTGTGTCTGGGAAGAAAAATCTCAGATCTTTCAGAATCACTTTCTTGGAAACTTTCTTCTCATGTTAACATTACATTATGTGAAAGAGGTATAAGCTTTAATTCCTGGAGTAGGTACTTATTGTTCAGAAAATTTGCGGGCAGCACAAGTAAAATTTGCTTTGTGAGCTCCCTGTGGGAACCAAATGACAAGCTCTGTCTTCTCCACAAGAAGACATGGCTAGCATAGTATTATGCAGTTCCTGAGACAGCAATTTTCACCCTTTCCTTTTATCTTTTTACCCCTTCCTCAGAAATCTTGCCCAATATATAGCAAGCATCTTTCATCTTTGACTCTTGATCCCAAAGCAATTGAGAATAAATGCTTTAAAAAAGAATATCACAGAGTATCCTGTAGAATTTGATCCTTTAACATAGGGTCATCCTGGAGAGAGATGAGTGATTTTTCCTTTTCTTAGGGAAAGAAGTTGTTAGGTTGGAATTTGACAAATATTGACTTCTGCATCTGTGTAAGCCCTTGTTGGCTTCCTTTATAACCAGTGGAGAGAAACTGGCACTTCTAGGGTGCAGCTGATGTCATCCTTGGGTAGAAGTCTCAAATAAGTGAAATGAACTCTCCTCTTCCATTGCCTCCTGGGACAAGTTCAGATTAATTCAGATCCCACCTGAAGTTAGGTGGGTAATTTCCATCCTTATAGTCGTATGCTTTCTCCTAAAATCAAGAACATGAAATAGGACTTCTGAACTATTAGAGATACAAACTTGGCAAGAATTATTATTTTGCTTGTAGATAACCTAGAAGTCATAGAAATCGTGCCCTTTAACAGTGCCAGTATTCAAAAATAGATCCTCACAGGACTTGGCCCCCTCAGATAACTGAGACAAAATCAGAACTGAATACAATGGCTAATCAGAAGCACAAGGGTTAAGGTATATGACGCACAGCACAGAGTTTTGGTGAAAAACACTTGCTGGGAAAAAGAAAATGAAAAAAAAAGAAATATGGTCTCCGTTCATCACATTCATTGTTGCTTATAGTAATTTCTGTTGAAAAACAGTCTTGCTTGTTTGTTTTAGAAACAATCTTTGGTTCGTGCATAAGAAAATATATTAAGTGTCCTAAAAATGATTCCTTTTCTTCTCCATGTAGCAGAGAGTCAGGGGTCAAATTCTCAGCTGCTGTAATCCCCACTGGACTTATTCTCATTCATTATTGAAATGGGCTAGATCCCGGGCTCACATAAACTGATGTAGCCATACTGAAGTCACTGGAAATGTGTTGAATTCTTAGTAGATGAAAACTTGGTCCTCGGAATGGAGTAATTTTTTACTAAGCTGAGCACTCCAGGCCAAATTATTTTCAGTATTTAGCAATGTCTGTCATTTTCTTTATGAGTCTATCTTATGTCCATTCAGCGGACCTAAAAAGAAAATTCCTGCAGCTGTATTATAAGAGTGAGCAGCAAAACAACAGCCTCAGTGTCTGCTTTCACTCTTTATCCAAAACAATTTATACACTAGTCTATTTAAGAATAACGTTTTGCCATACAACACATCTACTCTACAGTTTAGTAAAAGCAGCAGAGTCCATAGCATAATTTTTTTTTGATCTTTCTTAACATTAAGAGGCACTATTGTGCTCAGATCATCTCAGTGGAATAATGCGCTGGTGCAGAGGAGCACTAAATCAAATGATAAATTGAGTGTAACATCGATTATGTTAGCTATGCATAGAAATATATACATTTGATGGTCATTATGACACATGAATGTTCAAGACGAAAAGTGAAAAATACATTCCACGTTCTGTATATGTGAAAAACTGACAATGATCTGTAATTTGCGTTTAGCATTAAATTCTATAAATCTGCTGGTGTTTTCAGCATTGAAAGCCTGATTCTAAATGGAAAGGTCATTATCATTATTAAGTTTTATAAGAAAATCAGTACGTGTACTAGTATCTATTTAATAACTGAGACATCATGAATGTCAGACTTAACACACTTTGCTGGGTGCTAATAACTCTTTAAGTGTACCCTTGACTCAAGTCGAAGGCAGTATTGGAATTTTTATATTATCTGAACTGCCTAGTAGCATTTAAAAGTACTTCCATAATAGCTAGGTAAAAATATAGTGACTTCACAGAACTTTACCTAATTTTGCTCCTGTTTCGAAGGTTAAGCTAAAAATCCTTGCTCCCCACCTTGTATAAGAACTGGATGTGCAGGCAGCTGAATCACAATGAACCTGTCCTACTTAAATATTCCCTGATTTTTATAGGAGTACATTGTACTTCCTGAGAGAAAGTATGTGTCAGTAATGACAACAAAATGAAACCTTTTGAACCCAAAATAAATGTCTGGCAAAACAATATTTGCATCAGAGTCAAAATTGCTTTTTGAAACGTCTCAGTGGAATGGTGTTGTCTAAATATAAAGTATGCGCTTATACAGGTTTTTTTTAACTTTTGTAATTCCTGCATCATATCATTTCTAATTCAAGTCCAGTGGTAAGTTTGTTGGGTTTTTTTTTTCTGTTATACATTTAAATTAAAAAATTGGAAGATATAGTTTCTATTAATAAGTATTGTAGTGATCTTTTACTATTATGTCCCTAGGCAAGTTCCTTACTAGATATGAAGTCCTCATAACAGGTGCTTGTGCACTTGATTAATTCATAAATAGTGTCGAATTCTGCATATTTGCACAATTTTTGTAAAACCATGGAAGTCTGCTATTTCTCTGTACAATGTATTGCCATTTTTAATGCCCATATTATGCACCTAATCATGCAATTCTACAAGTCTCATATTTTCTCGGTATCCTCATCTATACAACATTCATCTCCTATAGTAAATGTCAAGGCCCCATGGCAATATTTGTATCAGGTCTGAAGCAAAGTATGTAGGCAAAGAGAACATCCAGTTTGTTGAAAACACAAGATCAACAAAAGCAAATTAATAGCGAAACATCTGACAGTTTCATATCACTGAAGCTTTTATCAGCTAAAATTAACTCAATATTGGTCTGCATAAGGTAAGACCCTACAAATGTATTGATATCTGTAGATTTCAATGCAGACCATAGGATGAGCGGTACGGCTAGTTACAAATGCCTCTGAACTTCAAACTCATGAACAGCTGTATTAACTCAGGTGAGACTGCTCAATTGGTTGGAGACTTGTGTGTGAATAAGGTAATTCACCAAATCAAAGCCATTGTGCAAGAAGAATACAATGTCACTGTATAACAACCATGCTCCCTAGGAAGGAACTTTTTTGTGTGAGAAAGAAGTGTTGTTATAGAGGCTGTGTATGATCGCGCTGCACAGTGTTCTTTGTTTCAACTCACTAGGGTGCTGTCTTTTCCCATATTATTATTATTGCATGCTCTGCAGTAATTTAACATCTCAGAAAGCTAATAGTTCTCCTTAAATGTAGTCTGCATACCATTGCTGATAGTTACAGTAAAGTGCAAAGCCTATTTGCAACTACATGTCCTGTTGTGGATTTTTTGCAAATCAATGAATATCAGTGGAAAAATACTTTATGCCCAGTGTCTCAGAAGTACTGGGTCAAGTTCAGTGTCTGTGGTATGTGAGGGAAAACCTCTTTGCAATTGATGGGCTATGATGCTTCTGGTTATACCAGGAATGAGGTACCAAGTATAGTCTATTGCATAAATAGCACCTCTTCAAAATGGGCCAGAGCACATGGCTTATTGCATCTGCTTTGGGCCAGCCACCTCAATAACATAAAGGAACCTAAAACATCTTTGAGTAGTAGTAGAATACAATGAGGTGTATCTGGCACTACACTGACAGCTTTACACCCCTATCAGGAAAATAGAGTTTAACAGGGGAAGTAGGGAAAGATGCTATTTTACTGCTTTATTGCTTTACTACTTCTTAGAGCTACTGTAGTACAATTTCTTTGTAAGGCCATATGGGGAAAGCTATGCTATGGTCTAAAGGGAATTTACAGTTTGTTGTACATGCAATATTCTGGTGTGCTTCAGTTATACAAGTCCATACAGTGCAGCAGGGACACTTGCTTTGGTTCTTCTGCTAATACCATCTGACACACTGCCCTGCACGGCCTGCTGGTAGACTGGGTACTGCCAGACTCTTAAGTGGTCAAGCTTCAGTTTTACATGTCACTGTACGGATGGAAGATTAAGCCAAACGTAGCAAGGCTTGCACATAGAAAATGAAAAAGGAACTGACAACCTGCTTAACTGCTTTCACAGAAATCCAGCAAGGAAATGAGCACAGATTAGAAACTTCTAGGGCAAAAGCAAAACTATGGTCTTTGCATTGACAGAATCAGGGCATGATCCTGCCCCAAATTTCCATCAAAACAGAAAAGTGCAGGAAAGTAACATTGAATGATTATTCACATTACAGTATAGGTCTGACATGTACACCAGGCAATTAAGACTGATGGTCAGGAGAAGGCTTCAGTGGTTGCTCAAATCAGTTGACCAAGTACTGTAATTGGGATCAGCACACAAAGATCTGTACTTCAAATACTATGACCTATGTTTCTACAGAGCTTTGGAATTTACTGCATATAGCCATAGCTAAACTATTCTGGTACCTGTGCTTAGGGTGCATCCAGGTTGTTAATTTAATGTGCTATGGAGGAGATCTCTTGGATCCACTTTGCTTTATATTTAAACCTGGAGACTTTCAGAATGCACTAGAGGCACTGCTGGTAAACTGAGCAGTTTCCCTCTTGGTAGAACCTCAGCTGAAACCATGCCAGGGGCTGCTCTCTAACATACGCCACTTCAATATGGACACGAGGCCATCTGGCATTCAGCTCCCTGAGCATGCAGAGTGTGTCTCTGTGACATGCATATGGCACGAATAGTCACTGCTGTAAACGTGTTATGCAGGTGTAGGGTTCTAATGCCAGGAAGCATCTTGCTATATCAAAGCCTAGACCTTTCCTCTCTGTGCTATACTATATGACAACATAAACTTGTTCAGCACTTAAGTTTGCAGTGTAGAAAGTGTGGTTGAGTCTGGGCATGGACTGACAAACACCATCATTTCACTTACCCCTTCATCCACAGATCCTAGCACAATGGGAAATGGCAGGATCAGCATGAGAGGATGGCCAGTGCTTGGACTAGTTAGAAGTTTATGAATTGGAGACTTTGGTAATACAAACGACACCAGATAAAGAGAATAACAATCTCAAACTCTTTTCTCGGACAAAATCTCCATTTACCTTAGATACTTTGTTTTGACAACACTAAAAAGCTGGAAAAAATAAAACTGAGAGAGTGAATGGTAAGCCAAATATTTAAAGAATTATGTTGCAGCTTCCCATGTATATTTTACTATTCCACCAAACATTCCAGCTTTACCCAGCTTTTGGCAATTCTCAGTTAGCGATACTGGATGCGAGAAAATTTAATCTGATATGAGTGATAGTTCATCTGAAATGCACAGTTTTTTCAACAAATAGTGGAGATGGAAATGTCCATATGTCTATATGTTGGTCTACTACAGAATAAGATTAATTAGATAAACTTTGCATTTGTCGTGGAAAGCATTTAATTCTGAAGATGAGGCAAGAGAGACAAAAATGCAGTGGGAAAATTCTTGGCTTTCCTACAGTCAATGGGAGCTTTCAGAGGAGCCAGGACTTCATCCCATATGTTTTGTTTTTCTTCAGATGTCAGTTACCTGCATACAACATAAATATGATGTGGTCAGGGAAGTGTACAGTGAATGGCTGAAACAGTTAACAAAATCAATAAATGTGGGGAAAGTAGATGAAAACATAAACCAGACTGAGATATTTTTTCCAGACCAAGATTTTTAAGTCTTCTGTATTTTGTCATTTGTTAAACCACAAATAGTTATAAACAGAGCTGCAGTTCAGAGAGTCTTTGTTTCTAACATAAACAAGGTATAGGGCATAGCTCTGTATGTCAGCCAAACATGACTATAAGTTACAAAAATGATATATATGTATAAAAGAGGTGTCAGACCCTAATTGAAAGATTGTATTTGGACATGAATAAATATAAGGAACACACTTAACTCCAGAAAGGCAGTAAGTATTAAAAAGAAAATAACCCAGATTAAATTAATGCATGCATGATACTCTATCTGTGAAATTAATTTAATTCAATACACTGAAACTCAGAAACTCAGGAATTTTACAGCATTTAGGTATCACTCTTCTTCCTGGTATGTCTGTCCTAGTTGAAAAAGATTATACTTATAAAAACTATGCTGAACATATGTATCTTTTAATTTAACTAGATCTAGGAGCAGAATAGCAGATGGTAACAAATTGGATTAAATATATGGCAGAACTTCATTTTTTAACAGACAAGCTTTGTGCAGTCATTAATAGGAATAATATTCTTCATCTAAACTGGCTGTATTTCTTAATAACGGGGTCATATAAAAAAAACGCAAATCTGCAAAGTATTCAAATACTGATTCTCTTCCACTTAATGTACTTTTTTTCTAAAATAACTTTTCCTGAGCACCGTGAACACTTACTTTCAAATAATTGCTTTGCATTCTTTTAATGTAGTTTATTATTTGGAACTAAAAAGATAAAAAGCTCTCAAATAAGTATGCTAGCCCTCAAGTGCTTTGGTGCTACAGGCTCATACAACTCCATACTGGGTCACAATATTCACTGCAGTAAACAATGTTCCAAACTTCCAAAGCCTGCAGAGGTCAGTATAGCAACATCAACAAGAAATTATATAGCTTCACTGAATAGATTAACAGTCACAAATATTTATTGTAAAAGCACAAAAATTATGTATTGTTCTGGCTATTATTAAGATTATGGGACAACTACAGTGTGCAATGGTTATTCCTGCAAACCTCATATAATATCTCATATGCTAAAAGTTTTAAAGATGTAGCTTTGCATTTGCATTTGTCAATTGTAAAAGGGTTAAATACATTTTTCTTGAGAATGTTTGAGAAAAGTTGGATGGGCATTATGGAAAACTTAAGCAGACTCTTCAGAAAGTGGTCTTCTCTGTGTTGCCCTGTCAATGACCTCTGCTGTGACATTGAAGGAATACCCTCCGTGTGGGTGAGAAGTAATTTGCTTCAATAGCTCTTCTGCCCCAGACATGTATAAAAAGGAGACTGTAAACACATATCCTGTGTTTTCTTTGGCACTGATGGAGCTAACACCACCAAAGTCATTTGGAGAAGAACTTTTAGATGTTTGTGACAAACTAAACCAGGACAAATGACCCAAACGGTAAACGTTAAACTCCAAGCTCAGTGCTATGAAATTGCCAAAAATGAATGGAAGTGACAGATAAATAGTGCTAATCAAGCCCGCAAACAATACCATATTAATTTTATTTACCCTCTTGTCTGGCTTTTCATGACCTGCCTGCTCATGACACTAAAAAGCATCTATGTTAGTGTTTCACTGCACATTCTCTATCATACATTAAAGAATAAGCAGACATTCAGACATGACCTTGTGGTCCACAGAGAAGGATTCTGAGAGACACCAATTGCACTTAGTCATATATGTTTCTTATCCTTTGAAGCACACCACTTAGGAAGGCAAAAGTATATAGATGATAACCACACCACAAAATTCCTCCTCTCAAAAAAAAAGAGGTTTATAAATAATTTTTTTTCAGAAGTCAGCAAAAGTTCAGAGTGAGCTTTCTGTCTCATCAATACACAGTGTGTATTCTTGTCTCAACTGTCCACCATAACACTAGTTTTGCAAGGTGAACACTGAGCTACTGAAAGAGATTCCGCTTTCTTTTTTTTTCCCTTTCCCTATGGACATTCATATAATGCAAGTCTTCATATTTTTATGCCCTCTCAGTTTCTGAAAAGAAAGTATGAATTGTTCAAAACTGAGTAACTTTGACAAAAACATCTGAAACAGAGAAACCATCCTGAATATGAGTGATGGGTCTTATGCTCTGCTGTCTCTATTTATGCATCTCTACTTGAACTTAGAGAAAATTACACACAGATCTCTGGCAGCGGGAGGATTATATTTGAACTTTCCTGGACTTGAAAGGTCCATTCGGAATTGCACTTTTCTCAATCTATGCCTATATACAATTACATAGAAATTAAACATATTTGATACCTGCATAAGTTCAAGGTGACAAAGTAAAATGATAGGCAAAGTAAAAAGATAGATGACAAAATGTGTCTGATTTCACTTACTATCTCTGCAAATCTATGTTTTTGTACTAGTAAAGATTCACTAAATTAGTAGTGCTTACATGCACATTAGCTGTCCTCAGGTTTTAGTTATAATATCCCCCTACATAAGAAAGCCGTGGGTTTCTCTACCCAAAATGTCAGGTGGATTTAATGTAGCCACATCAATTCTCAATCAAAAACTATCCCTGAGAAGCTGATAAGAGCCAGTTTTAAGAACTTTAATAGGTTGAAATGAGGTAACAGAGAAACAGTTTAAATGTGTATTAAATCCCAACTTCTACTGAAATGTCTTTTTGCCCATCAGCATGATACTGAATCTAGTGGTTCCTGCAAAACTGAATCTAAAGATGTCTTTCTTTGCCAGACTCATAATTATCTTTCTGAGAAAGACAAAGAAATACAGTTCACAAACTATTTTGCTAAGTATTTACATGGAGAGCTTCCCAGCTATCTATTCAAAATAATTGTATTTTGCCTCTTAAGAGATAAGAACGTGTAAATTCTATGTTAATGCTTTAAAAGAAACAACTTATAGTTTTTATTTACATCAACATATTCAAATAGTAGAGGAAGCTGAAAAAGATCAACTTATGAACTCTTATTTTTGAAGATTATGTGCACTGAAGTGAAAAGCAAAAACTTTTCTAAAATAATCATAAACTATTTTCCTCTTTGACATTCTGCTCATGCATGGTAGCTCTCAGACCAGCTAAAGCAACAGCAGAGATAAAGGAATTGTGTTCTGAGCCTGGAATAAATACAGTGACTTAAAATTCAAACAAGAGATATAAAGTGAACAGGCTAGAGTTGGTAATACAGATTTTATCTCCACAACCTTGCTTCTTATTCTTATTCTTATTCTTGTTAAATTCCCCCTGTGCAGAATGGATGCAGAGTGGAGGTGGAGATCATCTGAGCAAAAGTGCTTCATCCTCACTTTGCACAGACATGCATGACTGTTCCTAGTTCTAATTAATTAAACTCAGTACTGTAAAAAAAAAGAGACTTAAAACATTTGTAATTTCAGTAGGTTCAGAGTAACTGTAGAAGAGAACATCAAAAACTTATTTCCTTATTCATCATCATTACTGCATCTCTCACACCATCAATGGTTTACACCAAACATCAGAGGACGGATAATTTCTGTCATAGTTTTTTGTCAGTAATATTGTAATTTCTAAGTTAGTCTTCCAATTGTCCCTTACCTCCCCTCTGAAATTCAGGTTTCATGGGGAGTGGGCAGAATCCTATAGAGAATCTACAACCCCAAAAGTGTGTCTTCATGTCATTTGGAGCCAAGTATATTTGCTGAGTCAACAATGAAAGACTGAACTGTTGTTAATGCAAAGACAGGAACACTCAACGGTTTTCAAGAAAAAAAATAGATCTATCCAAACACGCCACTGGTTGCCCAATACTGAAAAAAAAAATTACCACATTCAGCCTGCCCTCAGAGAGCCTGTAGCAGAAATCCCCACGGTTTTAGAAGAAGCAGGATAGGATAAAGGACACTTTCTCAGATTCCCTGGAAATATCTTTTTTGGCAGAAGACAAAACCAAACCCAGCATATAACCGTACTCTTCTTAATACTTGCCAAAAATAATCTCCCCACTTTTAAGAGAAGCTTGAGAATATGCCAACAAAACACAGTGACAAAAACAAGCAAAGGAGGCAATAGGTGCTGTTAATGTAATCAACAGTCAAATATATTCAGTATTCCTCAGACTCTATACAAAACCAGTGTGTGACCCTCACAGACATTTGGCTAACTAGAACATTTTAATAAAATCAAATATTTGTGTGACAAGTGCATGCAGCTGTATATGTAGCACTCTGGGCCACACAGCAGAAATCATAACACTCTAGATATAGGAAAGGTGAACATTTGCTGCGCTGTGCAGAAGATATCCTCATTATATATAATTAGAAAATTTATTTTCCCCCTGCTGCCCTAATTTGTTTTTTTTCCTTCATTTTTTAAAATTCTCCACTGGCTTTAATTAGCTTTCTGAAATCACCAACCAGGTGAAATTAGAGCACTTTTTATGTTTTAAAAAGATGTAGTTGAATGTTTTCAAACTTTTTTTTTTTTAAAGTTGAGCTTTATTCTCTGAGGACAAATCTTCTCCTCTCTCACTCCTGAGAGTAGCTCTGTGCACTTCAGTGAGGAAGCTTTTCAGAGGAAGGTGGGTTTTGGCCCTAACAGGATGCACCAAAGCTCTTCTAAATATAGATGTAAGATATATGAGACAAATCCTCACTGAGGGAAATCAGCAGTGGTCTTCTTAAGTCAATGAAGATAAAGTCATTTACAGGCCCTGAAGATTATTCCTTGTGTTTTCAGACTTCACCAGTCTTTACCAAATATTTATCACATACAAAATGCTACATTTTTGCTGACAATACTTCTATTACTTCATTTTAAAACTCTTTATTATATAATCAATACCAGTGTCACAGTCCTTGCTACTATGACAGAAGCAAATTTTACATAAATGAAATAATTTGCGTGGCCTATATGACATGACATATCCATAAGTGTTTCATTGTTAATTAAGAAACAAGCCATTAAAGTAATATGATAAAAGATACCATTACCTGCAAAATAAGAGAGCCCTGAGCTTTTAAGTATTGTACTGGCGCTCTAGAGCTGGAGACAGTCATGTCCTTGTGATATTTCAGTGACATTTTCTATTTTAAGTGTCAAAAACAACTCTGCTATCTGGAGCAAGTAGTGCAGTATTCTCTCCTTTTAATATTCTAATTGTGAGGTGTAAAGTGAAATGGTTGCACAGTGTAATGGTGGTAAAGAAGCTGAGTGTCAATGAGACGGGAAAGGTGACAGACACGGAATGAGTCCCCAAGGTGCTCTCCAAGTGCATTGGATAAAGATTCCCCTGGGAAATTTTTCTCATTAGTTCTCAGACACAGTTCAGTAATTCAATAGCACCAGGTTACCATCAGTCACAAGACCAAAATATGTTACTTTCCTTGCTTTAGCTCCTTGATTTGTATGTGTCACTTTATGGAAGAAAATTATGAGATTGTCTATCATTCAAAATGAGTTCATATGTTGTTTACATACCTGAGGATAATCCATGACAAGAAGTCTCTGACAATACAGTTGCAAAAGAGCACAAAAAAATAAACAGAAAACAGACAATTTTGTGATGTTTGTAAGTGTATTAATTAATGATTGCAATGTACAAATGTGAGAGAAACATTGCAGACTGATTTTCTATACCTGAAAAGTTAATTACAGTTTGAGAGGCAAACATAAAATTATCAACAAGTTTAAAAAAAAATTGTTTCTATGGATATTGTCAGGTTAAAAAAAAAATTCTGTGATTAAAATGAAAAGTCTACGTACTCAGTTAATACGATGTGGAAAAGTAGCTAAAAAGTTTGATGGTTAGCTAATTTTATGTGTAATTACTTTGTGAAAATGTTAAACTGAATAGGTTATTCTCGACATTTTTTTTTTCTATGCAATAAAAAATGCACTTACTTCTATGCTATCAAAGTTAACTGCACTCCCACTCAACACTCAAAAGGATAATGGCTGGAGGTGTTGTCTCTCTCATTATCCATCAGGGTAGAAGAAAAGGAGTATCCATCCCCAATGGTCACTTAAAACCTCATTGTTATACTAAAAATGTAGCAATGTAGAAATCTGGAAAACATGAGAATTCAACACACAATCATAACAAGTTGTTAGATGATTTACCTGTGCAGAGGATTAGTCTATCAATGCATGCGCTCCACAACGCTTCAGTTTAGTTTTCAGTCCGGATTAGTGTATTTAGCACTCATCACCGCACATTGCACTCATATTTAAGAGACAGGAGCTATGGATAATTACTCTGCCTAAAGTAGTTTGGGGAAGTATAGACATATTAGGCTTACAAAAAAAAAAAAAAGGATGCATTCTCTGTAAGCTTTTTAATTTTATTTTTCATTTGATTTTGTTTTATGGAGTGTGGGAGTTTAGGGTTTTTTTTCTGACCTCCCCCTTATGAACAATGTGCAACATTTAATATGAGAAACAGAAAAATGTTTGCATATAACTGCCTGACTTGAACAAAAAAATATTGAAATCTGTCAGTCAATAGGTGCTTCATTTTCAACCTGTCAGCCTGGTGAGAGCTTGATCTTTTATTGCAGTCAGATCAAAATCATGCACCTGAGGTGTCTCATTTAGCCTACAAAATCAACTTATTAGTAGAATTCTTTAAGAAGAGGAAAGATATCCACAACAAATTTATGTCTTGTGCAGTAAATAGGACTCACTCTTTTACGACTAGATTCTGATATGCTTATCATTGTACTGCAAAAAGGCCATATGTTAAGTGCTGTGGTATCTGTGCCAAATAAATCATTGAGAACCAATTCCTATTAATCTTACTCACACATGTTATTGCACTGAAGTTTGATATTTTACTCACATGATTAAGATGAGAATGATTCTTCAGAATGGCAGTCTTCTAGAAGTGTGAACTCACCTTCTTCATGTATATTATTTTCTTCAAAGCTGTGCACTACAGTCTCCAAATGAAGCTCTCTTAATTGAAAATGTTTCCATAACTCTTTAACACTAAGCTATCTCCAAACTAATGATCAGGCTCCAAATAAATATGCCAAATACTTATGGTATTATTTATGTGCTATACACAAGCTCATAATTGACTTATGAATTGTAAATATTTATAAGTGGCTCATATTAAAGTAGTTGTCAACTGCAGCTACAGTACTTCACCTTCTGTCACTCCCAGGTATCAAGGGGGCTGATTCAATCACTCTCTTGTCAGGCTACCTTTCTTCTCCTGAATACCCAAATCCCTAAACACAACAAAATATAAATGAATGAAAAGCACTAATGATGCATCATTACCAAGAGGTATCAAGTTTTTTAAGGTCCTTTGCTGACTAAATTTTAAATTAGCACAATTATTCAGAGCATTCCCCAAGGCACCATTCATTATGCTTAGCTGCTGAGCTGAGGCACACTGCAAACGAAATATATATTACTGTCCACATGTCTGTCTGCCTTCCTGGAGTAGAAACACATGTAATGTTTCTTACTTGAAATGGTAAGACTCAGTATTTTGCAGATAAAATGGTTTTCTGTATTTAAAAATATACAAGTGTGCATATATTTTAGCACTGATGATATTACTGTATTTTTATTATCGCTCTGTTACCTCAAATGTGATTATTATCCTCAAAGACCCTGAATAACTCATTTAGAGACTGAGTATTTTAAATGTTGTTCCATCTACTTTGTAACACAGCAATTTTAGTTTTGAGTGAAATGCTAAGACTGCAGAATCTGGGAGTTAGAATGTCTCTGATGCTGCCTAAAGTTTCCAGAAGCTTCCAGTGCACAGTAGATTCATTTTTCCTTTGGTCCTATCATCAGCAAACAAGTCTGAGTGGACACTTCCCTGATAAATGAATTGGGTAACCTGAATATTAGACCTGTGTTACATCCGCATTGTATGTCAAAATTTGTCAAAATTTCCTTTTTTATTTAAGCAGTAAATGAAAAGTCACAAGCCCTTTCACATTAGGATATTTAACAGTTCTCTGAAGGATATGAAAGGTAACATTGACATGACAGATCCTTCTTGGATTGTCCACGAAGTAGATCAATTTGATGCACGTGGCAATATGCATGGTGCTGTTCCTTGTAAAACACTGGTATTATTCAGAAGGATAACAAAACAACCAGTCCTTATTCCCACATTAAAATTTAACAAGAAAAGAGGAAAAAGGCGTAACTGCCTGTGTGACAGTATATCACATGCAGGTGATATACACATGGGTTCATGAAACTGCACAGTTGACAGCTCTTCCAGTAAAACACAGTGCCCATTTGTCCTCACGCAGAAGAAAATAGGTATATTCGTAAGAGAAAATTATTTCTGTATGTATCTAGCTGTGAAGCCTTGAACTGCTTTTTTAGCCCAATGACATCACCACACAGAAGTTGGGCCCCACGGCACAGATGTGCTTTCATGTGCAGTGATATCACTTTCACTAAAACACTAAAGGCATGACTTTCAAGCAGTTTTAAAATTCAGATCAGTTCTGCTCATATTTAATCTAGACATGTTGGTTTAACACCAAGCCAAGCCAGACCTTTTAATGTTCAATGGCCATGATATAAAATTCTTCATTGTGTTACACCAATAAATTCAGAAGTTCAGTGTAATTCGCTGTAGCCACAGTGACTGTTGTGAAATTTAAGCAAGAGTTTAAAGCAACTCTTCTTTTTGTGTCATATCACTGTACTTCATCTCTTTGGACAATGTTTTTTTTCCCCAAAATAATTAACTGTGAGGGCAGGATAACTTACTCCTGCTTGTTTTGGTCAGGTAGGCTGCAATATGTGATCAAACTCTTCCTGAATCAGGAAGAGTTTCACTATGGAGTTATTTAGGAGTTGTTTAAAACAAACAATGGAAAGAAAGTGCCACTTGACACTGACAGCAAGTATCTCTGTTCATTTTGCATTGTCAATAGCTCCAGTGGTAGCACTATTCTTTTGACAGCTAAAAGCAGATGTGTGGGTTAAGTATGGGAGCAATTCAAATGTCCATAGTAAACTGCAGGGGGGCAGAGAGAGCTCAGAGAGCAGCAGCTTTAAAGTAATTGACTAATACAGTAAGGATATTAAAGTCATTTAGTGCCAAAAGGGAACACACTGATCCTTGACCCTGAGCCACTTTGGAGTAATCTAGTATTCAATCCAGCGTGTAATGACTGCCAGGCCTGTCAATCCTCAGGGCTCTCCAGTCAAATGCCTGTGGCTACTATTGGCTTATGGTAAAAGGACAAAAATGCAAGGAAATGCCTCTCAATCAGGCTATGATGTGATAATGTTATTGCTCCAATGTATTCTATATTGTCCCTGCATAGTTTAATCTGTTGAGATCCATGTCAAAAATTGCCCTTGTTCCCCAGAGGTCTTTATTCAGCCTTTTAGTAATACAAGTGGATTTGAAAGGAGAGGGGTAGCTTACTTGATGAATTGTTTCCAGTTAATATAAAAAATAAGAGGTCAACTGTGGCTTAAAGGCTAACTGTAGAAGGTATAAATTAGAATAACCGTGTTGGTAATCTGATTAGTAAAGCCTTGCTCTTCATTTGCCCCAGTGGATCAAATATTTTACAATAAATAATATTGACACAGAAAATTATTTACATGAATTACACAATTCCAGTAAAGTTTAGATGCTGATAGGACTTCTGGCTGGGAAGCAAGAAGAACAAAATTCTCACTTGCTTCTGTCACTTCTTGTCCTTAAAACTTCTGCAGCTACTGGGAATCTTGTATTTTAAATTAGGCACCTCACATTTGAAAAATATAATTATTGCTACAGGCTGAGTAGTCCACTTGAGCTTGAAAGGAGGAAATTGCCATTTTTTGTTATTTTGATTTTGCTAATTAAAACAGGGAAAACTGACCCACATAGATTCTTGAAAGTTAAAAAGTCAAAATGGGATAATAATTATGCAAATTTCAATGCATTGCTGTAAAAAAGGATTTTTACATTTCATTATTCCATCTCCACTCTTTCCTAACCCTGCTTTCCATGTGCTGTATATAAACTTCTGGAAGGGAGAAGCTCAGGTGATAGTGATGCTCCCATTATTTTTACAGAACCAGGAGGTTATATAAGAGGCACTTTGCCTAATTTTATTCTGTGTGATTCCACAAAGCTCTCCATGGGGATGATACAGTACAAAAAGGAAAGAAAGAGAGAACATCTCCTGAGAAATATCTTGCTTATAACTTTGAAATAACTTCGGTGTCAAAAACAAATGACTTTCTCCAAAATTCTGCCTGTCCTCTCTCAGTTCAGTGCCCCAAAGCCATTATTCAATGTAAGGTTCTATTTATAAAACCATTTTCCAGCCTGTACATACTCTTTACACTTCAAAAATTATGGTTTTGTGGACAGTTTTAGGGGGTGAATCGGAGAAAGAAGAAAATTGTCCTTTTGTGCTCACTGAATTCCCTAGCCACGACGCTGGAAGCACATGCAACGTAAACTGTGATCCCATCAGGAGACGGCTGGCTGTGTTCCAGCAGATCTCTTCATAGGCGATTTTATCACAGGCTAGCATTTTCACAGAGGGGGAAAAAAGTCTGCAATCCAGCTAACCTGAAGCTAGATATGACAAAAGTGTTGTGTTATTGCCCTATAACAGAGCAATTAGTGATTGCCAGTGCCATGTGAATGGCTGCAGCCTACAGTTTGGCAAATCAGGCATTTGACACTTTTTGGGTCCCACAGGAGTGAATTCCCACTTTGGGAAGCTGTTGATATGGGGTTGGCAATCCAAAAACTGGGCTCACCACTGCCTATATTATCTCAGAGCACTCTCTCACACCACTTTTACTCCCACATTGTGGAATCTCTTTCCCTTAAGTGATAGTCCCTGCACTAGATACAGGTAAATTCAGTTAGGTGTTTTAAATGAATTACTCTCCTTTACACACCCAAAAGGAAGGTGTAGCATGAGCCCACAAGGATTTATGCTCCACCTCAGCTGTGCAAACAGTGCCCCAGCAGCACCTACCAGCTGGTGTGAAAGATACTTTCAACCAATGTTCACCCTGAAGGAGAGAAAGGAATGTGTGGTCAGTATTACCCTTCTGGAATTCAGGGGCCTGTCCTTTTAAGGCTGTAGCTTTCTCTTGCTGTGTCAGAAGCAGTTGCAGTACACAACACAAGGCACTAATTATTCAGGGTCAAAAAAGCCCTAAGTGACACTAGTGCAGGACAGTCTCTCGTGACATGACACTTTCAGGCAGCTGTCTCTTTCTTGTTCTTCTCTTGACCTCTACTGTATCTGTAAGGGCTGGTACTCCTGTCCTTATCCCAGCCTCACCAGGAGTAACATTTTCCACTTCTTCATTACTATTAGGGGAGCAGAGGTGGGCAACATCTTCTCAGCCTGAGTGGGGATTGAGGATACTCTCTCCCTTTGCAGTGTTTGATGAGACAATCTAGCTAGCAGTTATCAAGTTTTCATGGTCTCTCCTTTCTCTTGACCTCCAGAAGAGCCAGCTCCTATTTCAATATGAAAGCATGGGAAACTCATTTTAAAAAGGGTGAAATCATGTGAATGGGGAAGGAAACACTTATTAGAGAATTTTTTTTTTTAATATTCAGGGAATAAATGTAGGCAGGTATGAAACTTTTTTTTGAGAGAACTGTTCTGTGGGGTTTTTCATTGTCAGCTCACCATCATGACCTCAATCCACTGACCATTTCCTTGTTACTCATGGGGTCTGGAGTGCCTAGGAGGAGCTCAGAACAATAATCTTTGGAGCAATGATGTTCTATGATGTATGCTTTTAAATTACAAGAAAAGAGGGAAAAACTTTCAGAAACAGCAAGAAAATTCCTGCTGTTCCTTAACCTACTTGAAATCAGAAATGCCTTACAGCTAATAGGTCAGGCATTGCTGAGACGCCCACAAACTGTTTCAAAATACAGGTATCTCTGCTTCAATACATCTTTCTTTGTCTTTCTTCCAAGATGATTGTGTTTTTATTTAAATTCCAGACTTTAAGTGCAAGTTTGAAAGCCACCTGGACCCCTGAGGGTCTGGATGTTTTTTAAGCGAATCTATAGCTATCCCCCCTGCTGTCTCCCTCTTATTAAATTAGTGTCCTTTTGCAGTCTACAAGAACAGAGAACTTGTCTTTTGCACGCCAGTTTTAGGAACATTTGAAACCATTAGTACCATTTTGTAAACAGATTTTTGAGATGACAGTGCAATCTTTTCAAAGCAGGGCTTCAAACACAGACATACACACAAAAATGCATGCATACACGCATTCTACTTTTATGACTTTGGAATAAAAATGCAAATGAATTTATTAGCTTAAGCATGGCACCAAATAGAAATTTATGCACATACATTTAAAAAACAGACCCCTTGAAAATAAAGCAGTTGCAGCCTATTAATTTTCTTCTTTGACAGCTTTTAAAATTCCCCTAAAAAAATGAAACAGCATGAATACTGTCAATATATCACAACAGCCACATTAGGTTTTGTGATATACATCATAATATAAAGAGCACTATTAGAGCACAACCTGGGAACCATTAAATCATTCTAAATCACTGTTACATTCCATTAGTGTCAATGGTGAAACCACATAATAGGCTTTATTACAAACTTCACCTTGGTAGGCCATTGTCTCTAATAACCACTTCTCTATGATGTGGTATCATACCCAGAAATCCAGGGAGATAATAAAGGCTCCCTTATTTCTTTTTTATTGGATGGGTAAAGTTAAATTTAGCTGTAAGTAAAAAAAAATCTTGAAGCTTTGTTCACTAACTGTGAGTTGCTGCTATTTGGACAAAAAAAAAATTAGGCAGACTTGGGAGAACAGTTTGAAATAAATTTGAATCCTGGTAAATGCTTGAGGCCAAGGTAAGATAGGCAGTCCCAGCAATTACAATGTCATTTTTGAAATGCAGCTTAGTGCATTTATGCCCCTCTTTACACTTTTGTTCAGATACAAAGCATTGATTATAGAAACATTATAGGAATTAAATCTATGTTCTTGTCTCTTTAATCCCTATATATGCAGTATCCATTAGAGAAGGAAGAAAAGGAGAAAGAGAGAAAAAGAGAAAGACAGACAGAGACAAGAAAAGAGAGAAAGAATGGAGGAGAAAAAAGCGAGGGAGGTAAGAAGGGAGGGAGCAATGAAGGAAGGAAGAAAGGGAAGGAAGCAAAGAAAGAAAGACAGAAAGAAAAGAAAAAAAGTAAGTCTATGCATGCCAATTTTTTTTTACTTCCTGATTTTTAAAAAATGTTTCAGGAGTAACTATTGTATGTGATTAGGGATCTTTTTTTTCCATCTTACAGGACTAAACTCTGCTCACCATAATACTAACGAAAACACAGATTAGCTCAACAGACTATAACACGATCATTTGGGTTTAGCACAAAGAACTTCCCTATTTTGGCAACTGAGGGTTCTCAGTGTTTCCTGGTGTAGGGTTTGTAAGCAATTGTGGAAGAATCCTGCCCCTTTGAAGCTCATTAGACTTCGGCTTTAATTGGAGTAAGAACTTCAATCTCAATTTTCAAAAATTAATTCACACAGGTGCCCTGTATTTTCTGTAAGAACTTGAATGAATTTTGATGAATTGATGTCTCCATCATCACAACGCTTCATCTTAGTCTTGTTGCAGAAGCAGACTTGCATCTTCAATTGGCACAACACTGCAGTCTCCTACCATCATTATTCAGATATTGGTGTGTATGGAAACATTTCTTATGCTGGCACCTAATGTACAGTGCCTGTCTTTATAATTCTTTCATGTGAGTTCAGTACAAGTTTTGGAGTAACTGGAAGGTAGATGTGAAGAGACACGTGAATACACCAGCCTTATACTACAGCTGGGTTAATGAACTGTCACTGAGTTCTAGCAGTTGATGGTATTTTATCCTTAACTTATTCTATAGGGCTGTTTAGGAATGGGTGTAAATAAAAACTGATCCTTATGTCATAAAAGTAAAAGTCACAGGTCCTTTCAGATTGGATCAGTTGCTATCAAAAAAAATATTCTCCCTTCAACAAAGTAACCTGCAATAAAATGAAATAAAATAATAAGAAATATCCTCTGTAAATCACATCAAATGAAAACATTTTTCTTTATTCCACCTGTTCTAGAATTTAAACAGTTCCTCTATTGCATTCTTCCTTTGTCCATTATTTCAATCCTTTCCTTGCATGCATTGTGAGGTTTTCTGCATCTCACTCAAAGGCACCTGTTTTAAAACAATGACCCAGTTCAGCATTCTCTGGTATGCCCCATATCTTTGTGGCATTTTTGCTCTTACCTTTTCCTTCCAAATGGCAGTTTTATGTAGCAGCTGATAGCTACTACAAGTCCCTTGCATATATTTGGAACAACAGGCAAGGTTTGTGTTGTGTTTCCTTAAACTCAATTCCTGTTAAATGTCAGATCACTACTTTCAACATTAATTTTAACTTTCACTAGATCATTCTGACTTTCTTATCAGAATAATATTTTGCTATGCATGAAATACTGTTTTAGAAGTGTGAATCTGGTTTCTTCGTCTACATAATATGAATTTACCAGTCTCCCAGGCAAGCTGTATGAGAGCTACAGAAATCCCATATCTCCTGTGTGTAAGATCTGAAGTTAGAATGCAAAACTCTGAACTTGGAATATTCCCAAAGGTAGCCAGATCAGTTGCTGGAAACAAAGGAAAAACTGTACGAGGAAGGAGGACTAAAAGAAGACAAAAAGATAAGTTGAAGGAGATAAAAATGACAAAAATTCTGGGTGGTATAGAAGATTAATTACAGATTTACTAATAAACTGTAGTGACTGGACTTGCATTTATTTACTTCATTTAAGGTAACCTGAGTCCAAGGTCACATTTTTCAGCTGTGAATGAATTCAGATGTGGTTGAAACAGGGACAGAAAGATGAGGAGAGGAAGCAAAAATGTCAGCAGACAAGGGAGATAGGAAATACACTGGTATTTTGGATACTCTGATAAAAGTGCAGTTTGGCACAGTAGACACCAGCCCTGTTCTCAGAGTCAGCATTGAGCAACCTGCTTCTCTTGCTAGTCTTTCTCATAACTTGAAAAATGCTAATGTTTTGTTCCACTGTCAAAAATGAGCTATAAGGAATGGTTAACAAGGCACTTGTGAACCATAATGAATAAAAAGCAAAAATGTGGGGAACAGTATTTTGTCTGTCAGGCTTTCTAGGGGCTTATAAGAGAGAATGTATGAACCTTGTTTTAGCTTGTCTACATCTGAATAAAGCACTTTAGGTAAAATATCACTCGACTTTGTTTTCTATTTCCAGTGAACATTGTAAATTTTTTTACTATAATTGTTTGCAATTCCATTGGTGTTGACAAAGTTATGAGCTATTTCTGATGCTCTTTGATCAAGATAGTCTGTGAAAGCTTGAGCTTCTCCTTGAGCTCCTAATTTTGTGTTGTATACAACATGTAAACTCAATACAAGTGCAGTAGCGGCAGTTTGCTTAGTCTTGCTTTCACTTTTCCTACTGTCTTAACTTAGCACCTGAGGTAACTTTTCTCTCTTTAAAAGTGTCAAAATATATCACATATTACCATCAAACTTAAAAGAAATTCATTGCTAATTTTAAGAAAAAGCTGACTCAATACTTCAGATGATTAATGCAGAGCACTAGCTATAGCTTGTTACCATGTGCAGCACTCAGCCTATACACTATATTTAAACAAGAAGAAGCCAAATTACTACAAAAACTTTAATTTTTTAGATTCTCTTCTTATTTTTTCTTCAGTGCTCTGATGTAAGCTAGATCTTCAAATGATTTCTTTCATTCCTGGCTCTAAACACTGGAGTGATGGAGAGATTCACACTCTTTAGGTCAGCTCATAAACCCCTTCCTTTTCCCCTCTCTCCTCCAAGCTGTTGCCACTGATAAGTGTTCATGAAACTGAAATATTACTCTTCACTCAGTATAGGTAAGGGTGGCAAAGAATGACAATAAAACATCTGCAAGGTGTGCATGCTTCCAGGGAAAGGTACATGGATGATGAGTATCTCATGCAACTGGACCTAGTGACAAAATATTGCTTATACTCCACCCAGACAATGTAAATATTTATTAGCACTCTTACACCTGTGATTTTCTAGTTTGTTTTTCTTTTTTTCTGGTAGCTTGCGATACAAAGGATACAACCTGTCATTGAAACAGAGTCACTACTTCTTTCATTATTTTTGTCTTCTCTCTGTTTTCTTTTAGAGTGTTGCTTAGAGAATAGCCCATAGACTGTGGACATATGTTTAATGCAGGTTAAAATAATTCTCAAATGCCATTTGAGTCAGCAAAATCAACCAGTCCAGTGGCTTTCTATGATGGTTTTGCCACATCAGTGGAAACAGGAAATCCAATGGATATGATCTATCTGAACTTTTGTAAAGCCTTTGACAGGGTCCCCCACAACATCCTTCTTTCTAAATTGGAGAGATATGGATTTGATTGGTAGACTATTTGGTGGATAAGAACTTGGTTGGATGGTCACATTCAGAGAGTAGTGGTCAATAGATTTACCTGGATTATTGTGTCTGGTTCTGGACTCCCCAACTTAAGAAGGATATGGAACTGTTGGAACAGGTCTAGAAGAGGGCTATGAAGATGACAAAGGGCTGGAGCACTGCCCATATGAGAACAGGCTGAGAGAGTTGAGGTTGGTCAACCTGAAGAAGAGAAGGCTCTGGGGAGACCTTATGGCAGCCTTCCAATTCCTGCAGGGGGCCTACAAGAAAACTGGGGAGGGACTGTTTTCAAGGGCATGCAGTGACAGGAGGAAGGACAATGGCTATAAATTGGAGGGGAGAAGATTTAGATTAGATATTAGGAAGAAATTCTTGATGAGGGTGGTGAGGCTATTGAACAAGTCACTCAGGGAAGTTGTGGATGCCTCCTCCTTGGAAGTGTTCAAGGTCAGGTTGGATGGGGCCTTTGGCTTCCTGACCTAGTGGGAGATGGCCCTGCCCATGGCAGGGGGTCAGAACTAGATGATCTTTAATGTCCCTTCCAACCCAAACCATTCTATGATACTATGAAAATAGGCTGGACCAAAATGGATCCAGGTCTGAAGGAGCACACAATGAAACTATTTTTATGCTTTTCTTTGGGCTTCACTAATCATTCAGCAAGTGGGGCTGAGAATCCTCACTCCTGTTTCTTATTTGCAGTTGCTAAAAAAATCACCTGCTATCTGTTCTGTGTCTTGCATGCTGTCCTGGCAGACTAAGAATTTAAAGGAGTGCAGCCCAGGAAAAAAAAAAGCAGTAAGATTTTAATGATGGATCTTTTTAATGGAAATATTTGAGAGCTTGGTGTATTATGAAATATATGCAAGCATTTGGTGCTACATGGTTTACAATGCCCTGAAGGAAGTTGTAAGCCTTATCAGTATCTGGCAAGATCAGAACTTTCCGTTTGGGTTTTGATTAATCAAATATATTATGAAATCTTTGCTATGCCTCATTTTTGAGAAAGTCTATTTTTGATATTAATATGTCTCTACAGATTAGATACAGATCAGTTGTTTCATGAAAATAATTCTCTTATCTTTTTTTTCTGTTGCACAAAAAATTATGCTTTTTAAAATAAAAATGATCAGATAAATATTTAAACACAGATTTCCTTCATGTGGGTGTCTCTTCCATGTTATTTCACTTATAAGTCTTTGTAAAATGAGGCACTTTGAAATGTAGGATGTTTAAGAGTCTCTAACTTTTGAAACAATCACTAGGGGCCTGCAGACTGCTTCCTAGGAGGAGACAGCCAGTTGTATTTCATTCAGCTTCTTTACGACTATGTGTTAGCAGCCTGAGTGTTGAACCACAAATCTCATCCTATTAACCCAGTCATATAACCTTGAGCTATCCAGACATGCAGATGACAACACACAATACCTCTAACATGTTTATCAGCCATGGTGTGAGGCTTATATCAAGAACAATTAATGTTTGAAAGTACCTGCATTAAACAGGCAAGTATGTATTGTTCGACTCAAAAGCATCTATAGTAAATTTTCCAGTGTTAGAATAACATCAGGCACTTCTATTACTGTATTAAAGGTCTGATGATAATTACATTAAAATTGTCTTACTTCCATTTGGATAGGGCTAATGAACTATTTCTAAATTTTTCATAAACTGGAGATAAATTGGAGAAAAATGATGTTTTAATTTTGTAAAAGTGCATATCAGAAGGATGCTCAAAACAAATGATCTCAAGTATTTTTCTGCTGTTTATTGCTCTTTATTAGAGCTCAATAATGTATTTATTTTGAAACAAAAAATTTGCACACACATTGACTCTTCACATAAAAATAGGCATTCAAGGTTACTTAATCTTTTAGCTTGGACAAGGATACATCTTTCCTCTTCAGAAATCAGGTTTACTACACAAGTACAAACTTTCTCAAGCAAAATGGCAGAAATATTTACTACATAGCCTAGAGGTATAATCCTGCCAACTGCTGAGCATTCTGAGTTGCAGATGAAGCTAACTGGAAGGGCCCCAGCACCTTTCAAGATGAACCATAACACGTAAGCACAGCAGCTACTTTGGTACCAGCGACCTTAAACATTTTGGTCAATGGTGTCATTGATCCATGAACTAAGGCAGATTTACTGTACACAAGTGACAGTAGCAGTTTAAGAAGAATAAGTAAAGAAGTTGTGTCAGCTTTTACTTTGACTTTCCTTGCTCTCAATGTGTATCGTAAGCCTTGTCCTGTGTAAATCTGTGTACCGCAAGTTGTGGGTTTTTCTGTTGACATTTCTTCTATTTCTCTGTGTATAATCTGGCTTTGCAAAATTCTTTCCCAGCAACTAATGATTTTGCTGAGTAAACAATCAGTAATTTAGTGTGCACAATAACTGTAGTGACAGATTTACAAGATCACAATTACACTCCCTGCCACGTGAACATTTAAGAGAGGTACATTCAGGACATGAATGTGACCTGGGGCTTCTGGCTCAGTAGTGGGTGACATCCCCTATCCATGCATGCACAGAGGAGAACAGCAACCCAGGTAAAGCAGTTGGATGCCCCTGATTCTTGGTCTGCAACCCTGGCACGTATCCAGGAAAATCATACTTCTCTTTCCTTGCACTACATTTTTTTATGTCCCATCTCTTGAAAGTTACTTTTAAAAAAATTATTATTCTAACTCTTGGAGTCATTTTCATTCTCTTTCTGTGAGCTGAGAGCTTCCTGTGCAAATGGAAATTTTTCCTGCTTTCCTTCAGTCATGTTAGCGCCCCCCTGCTTCCCAGAGGGCATGGGAGCAGTGCAAGAAGGCTTTCACACCTGGGAGTGTGTGGCCACTCATATGCAGAGCTTCAATTTGGCAACATTTCTCTGTTGAGGTTGCCTGCCCCTCTGGGGTTCCTCCTGCTGAGTGCTGAGAGCTTCTGAAGGGAGTTTGGGAGCGGTGGAGGCTCCATGTGAAACACATCTGACCTCCTCCACACCCCATTCTGGAGTCTCCCCCTTATCACTACCCTGCTTTTTCTTGCCTACTTCTGTACACATCAACACTACACATACACACAGGGACATGCTATGCCATGTAAATGAGTTCACAGCCTGGAGGTAAATGTTTGCTCTTAGAGCATTTTTTAAGATACTGTTAGTTGTTTCCAGTGTACATATTGTAAACCTGTGTTTATGCAGGCAATAAATGTACAAATGCCTAATCCTTTTCTCTACCATGAAAGAAAAACAGGTTATTTTGTGACACAGTTGTGGCAGACATAAACAGTTCTAATTAAAAAGCACATAAGATGATGAATAGAGTTTCAGAAATGAACCACGGTTTATCTTGTTAATTCTTATTGTGTATGCCTAGAAATGAAAGGAGCAGTGCCAGAACTCAAGGATATGATGAATAAGAAAGAGCAAAATGACAAACAAAGGCCCTGGTGACCAGAAAACAAGCTACAGTTTGTCCCCCAGAGAGAGACAGTGATGGGTTGAACTTGCCATTAGAGGGAAGATTAAGTGTCCTTGGTTCCTCGGTTAGTTAATTATACACTCAAATCTTCCCAGTATATCACATAAACCAGGCATTTTGCTTTTGAATATCTGTATACTGACTACTTGGATTGCTTATTGGTTATTTCTCTTGACAACTCAAACCTGAACATTAAATCCCATTGGCAACAACTATCTGTCAAGAGCAAAAAAAAAATAAGATTTGTGTATTTAGTTTTCATTATAGAAGTGCTTGTAGTTGAAAAAATATGTACCTGTCAAGTTTTCGACATCTCGCTGGGGATGCAAGCAATGCTGTTGTGATTTCAAAACCTGGCTGACAAATTCACGTTCCAGTAGTAAAGACAAATCAAGGTTTTTTTCTTTTTTTTTTTTCCATTTTTTTTATTTTTTGCTTTTTTCAGCGCTTTGACAGTTATACATAACAATTTGAGACCTAAGTGGCACTTTGATGCACTATTCCATTATTAAGTGGTATAGTCACTATAGAATAGATGACGGGACTGTACTCAAGGCATTGTGAATTAAACAGCTTTCAACAATAGGAGAAATTGAATGGCCTAAAGAATTCTGAAACATAAAAAAATAATGATTAAAAATGTGTTTCAGAATCAGCAAGACATATAATTTAGAATAATGTCAGGTACTGAAATTCAAACTAAAGAAAGCGAAGTATGTTTTAGAAGAATCTTTAAAGTTCAGAGGAAACATTAAATAATTAGCAAACATCACTAAACCCACAATTACAAATTTTAAATATGACTCTTTGATGAATCTTAGAAAATTAGCATGACATAAGAAACCTACCTAAAATTTAAGATACAAAGACATGAAGCCTTTTTCACATGAGAGTACCTTGACAATTTATTAATTGACTAGTTTTGTACTGGCATTTCCTTGTGCCTAAAGGTAGAGTTTTCAACTAAAGTAACATTGACTTAAAGTACTTAAATTAATTCTTTTGTCAATAACTCTACAGCTAATCAATACACCTGGAATTAAACAACAGTTTTTGGCCAGAAGGCATACTAGTCCCTGTTCTGTTTTTGTTACTATTCATTAATCATTCAGCCACTCCCAATAAAATTACTTCCCTGTTTGGGCAGAAAGTTTGCTATACCGAACAGCCCACAGTGGCAAGTAGAATAAGGAAAACCAAGGAAAAGTTTCTAAAATTACTTTTTTACTAAGAAAACAAAAATCGAGAAGCTGCGTTGATAACAATTCATGCTATATTTTTACTTAATAAAATGCAAGTAGACATTTTTTTCCTATTAAGATAAAAAACAAAAATTTAATACTTGTTATACCCCAGAGCATAATTGGTCACATATTATCTTTTGTTTTTAAGATTATTAAAGGCTAAGAAATTACTTTTCAAACATTGATCCAGTGAGATTTCTGGGAAAGAAAGACACCAAGCATTGAAAATTCTATTAATCCACAAAGTTCTGAAATATTTGCTACAATACTTATCTCTCTCCAGTTCTGACAACTATATCAAACTGATTTCTATCTCAGAATAGAATGTGGATTACAATTTCAGTGCTTAGTATTCCAAATCTTTTTTTTCCCCCTTATGCTGCACAAGAAAGACATAATTGAATTATTCTTTTATCCCTTTCAACTGGTAATCCTACAAAGCATGTAAAGCCACATTAGGAATGTAGTGTACGTAATAATATGGCATAGGGTATGGCTATATCTGTGGTCAAAAAACAAAAAACAAACCTTCTGATTTGCTCATGATATATTAAAAGATAAAGCTGATTTGAACAAGTTACTAAAAAAGATTTCATCAATATCCTGCTTTTTCATTCAGAGGCACTAAGGAAGTAAAAAAGAAATATAATTGTGAGAAAAAAAATAAGGATTTTCTTGGTTACAATTCCTGGCCCTTCACTGATTGCAGTAAATTATAAATTATGCAGTCAATGTAGGCCAACAAAAGAAGACATCTTCAAATCTCAGTCAAAGGTAATTACTTAAGTTGGCTGAATGTTCCCTTTTCATAGAGTGTGATCTCTCTTTGACAGCTCACACTGACAGATGACCTTCTCAGTGACGTTCTTATCCTTCGGATCATGAGCAGTGTGCCTCTCTCCCTGAATATCTCTATATATTTGTGACACTAAGCTTTCAAATACAGCTATTGACAAATCAGAACATCAGTCTAAGTGCTGGTCTTCCTATCACTCACAATAAAGTAGCTATCACTTGTGGTGTTGTAGAGCAAGCACATCTCTGAAAAATGAGTTCTCACCAAGTGCTAATTTGACACAGCTCGCTTGCCTTCCCATAATTGCTCTGTCATTGTCAGTTGGCAGTTCGGGCTCATTCCTGGAAGCTGTGCCGTACAATTGGATACAATTACTCCCATTTACCACCACTATTATGCCACTGATGTTGCCCAGTCCGCATATTGACATGCCTCATTAAACCTGGATGCAGGCCATTAATGAACATTGTTAGCATTTCTCTTAAACTTTTTGCCTCTAATAAACAGTCAGTGTTCCATGAAGGAGCACTGCCATCCTTGTGATATGATATTTATTATCTTATGGGGGAAGGGGACTCTGCAAATGGAAACTATCCAGATGCTGTGAGAGAGATATATGGTTAGATCAGCGGAGAATAGCCCCGATCAGGAGGACCTTTTCCATCAGGGGCATCCTACCATTAACCAAATGACCTCTCCTATCCAAGAGAAGACAGGAAGGATAAACACGATAACCTCAGGGCAGCCCAGTCGCTGCAGGTTTCTCAAGGTTGCCCTGGCTCTTGCAGCTCCCCTTAGCCCCCTGCTACCCCCAGGTGGTGCTGCGGGATGCGGCAAAGAGCATTTTGCCCTGGGTCCTCAATCCATTATGTCCAGCCGCTCCGACGTGCATTTTTATTCAGAGATAATTATGTGTTGATCAGAGAAGTCAGTGGCTGTCACCCATATGGCAGGCACACCTGCAGCGTGACATAGGTGGTAACGATGGCATGCTCTTGAGCTGTCATGACAGGGACAGGGACTTTATTATGTATATGTCACCATTTCTCTTAGGGAAATTATCCTTTTCCGCACAATGACAATAATGAACCTTACAACACTTTCATAAACCCTGTTTCCAGGCCCTTTCCTTGACCTTCATTAAAACTCTGACTAGAAAATTCAGTGCTTTATGAACAAAATGCAAACTTTCCAAGCAGACATGAGTAAGCTTTTGGAGTTTCTTTTTAATAATTTTACACATGGACAGTCAATGACCCTGCAGTGTATGTCCTTCAGCGGGGCAATGACACATAAAGAAAGACTAGGTCAAGGACTAACTAGTTCTTAAGTGCTAGAATTCTGGCTGGATCTTAGAGGATTTTGCACTGAAAACCAGGTTCATAGGACAAATGATGTGTCTTTGAGTGTTACAGGGAACAATTCTGTCTAATGCAATATAGAATTATATTTTTCTAGAATTACACTTATTTTTTGGCTTTCTTTGCTTCCTTCTTTACAAATTTCCTTCTGCTGCTTGGTTCTTGGCACAACAGAAAGTCTTTGTGGAACTGAAACCAAAAAAAGGAGAGACAGAACAGCATATTGTACCTAGAGAGAAGGAAGAAGATAAAAAAAGGAAGTGAGGTTATACTCTTTCTCTCAGGTACCCACAAATCCATATCTGACTATCAAAAGGAGAACCTGAAGAACTCCCATAATGTTATTATTTAGTTGGTTGTTTGGGATGTTTTCTTATGAACTATTTTAATTATTTTGTTCTCAGTTAGAAATTAAAGATAGAGGCATCAGAAAAGTGTAAAGAAAATTGACATTGTCGGTGTCTTTTTAACAGCTAGTTTTTCTTTTTTTTTTAAGTCTCAGAAGTTTGATTATGCAGATTAAGCCTATATTCTTCACCTTTGGATAATCTTTCATACAGATATTTGTGTGTGACTGCATGTGTGTAACATGCCCACTTGCCGTGGTTGTGCTTAACATATTTCTCCCATTTTGATATATACAAGACTACTTCCTGCAGCATTATTTCAATAGTAATAGACTATTTCAGAGCAAAAGTAATTTCCTACATGTGAATGCTGTCTTTCTGTCTAGAGAGAATTAAGGGACCAGAGAATTTAGTTTTAAATTTACNTTGATTAAGCCTATATTCTTCACCTTTGGATAATCTTTCATACAGATATTTGTGTGTGACTGCATGTGTGTAACATGCCCACTTGCCGTGGTTGTGCTTAACATATTTCTCCCATTTTGATATATACAAGACTACTTCCTGCAGCATTATTTCAATAGTAATAGACTATTTCAGAGCAAAAGTAATTTCCTACATGTGAATGCTGTCTTTCTGTCTAGAGAGAATTAAGGGACCAGAGAATTTAGTTTTAAATTTACATTTTAACTTTAAATGGCTTTAGCAAAAGTTGCTAGCAAAAAAAAAAAAAAAAGTAATATTTGGAAGAGCTGCAAACTTATGAACTTTCTTAGTCTCTTTTAAATGTAAATATTGTACTGTTGGCAGTGTTGTGGGACGTCTATGTGAATTCTGGAATAACATGCCCTTTGGTTCAGCTGTGGTCTAAATAATCATGTAGAATGGAGAAATGCATGAAAAATTCTAAAAACTTCAAATGAATAAGCCAGTTTTTATACTTTTTAGTTTACTGTTGTGTTCACAATTGTTTGAATCATTTTCTCCATGATGACCTCAAATTACTCTAGATGAATTTGAGGTTCTCAGCTGTATTTCTAAGGAGTTATAGTTTACTTCATCAATTAATCATCACATTTACAGACAGTAATACCATGATGCTGCATTTAAAAACTGAAACATACAATATCTCATGAGCCACTAAAGTCCCTAAGCTTCCTGTTAGTATCTTGGTCTGTATTTTAAGAGGCTGTGGAAATATTGCACTCTCACTGGAGACAGCAAAGAAGTGAGGTATCACAGGCAATTGAAATTAAAATACTAGTTATCAAAAAAAAATTACCAGAGCTGAAACTGCTGAGGATATAAAAGTTAACTGTTTTGAGAAGCTAAAAAGTCGTTGGTAAACAAGAGTAGTTAAATCTCTGTCTAAGTACAGAAATAGCATCACAAATAGCCTAGTGTCATCTATGGACTGGTCTGTGCTATACGGCCAAATATGTATATATAACTGTCAAATAACAATATACAAGTTCTTCCATCCAAACATTAATCAAAAGCTATTTAATTCATTTGAAATAATCAGATTGCAAACCAGAATAATATAATTGCTGAAAAGATGTTTTGCACATCAGGTTGATGGAATCATTGAACAGTTTGGGCTGGAAGGGACTAGGAAGGTCATCTAGTCCAACCGCAGGGGCATTTTATACATATAATCACAGAAGAATAAGTATCTTAAGTATGGGTGTGATATTAAAAATTGGCAGCAGAGCAGTAATATAACACAACTTTTTTCCAAGTTTGTTTTTTTTTTTAAAAAAAAGAAGGACATTTACTATCTCTGTTGTGATGATGTAATTTTGCCTCTTTTGAATCTGATCACTGTCTTCAGTCTTTATGAGGCAGGAAAACATCCCCACAACTATCTAGGGTGAGGTAAGGTTGAAAGATAAGAAAAAAATATATGAAATAATGTATTTTTCTTCTCTCCCTATCTAAACAAGAACATGTGACATGACAAGAAACATAGGTCAGAGAGTCCCATCGTGTACAAAGGAGACCATAACAAAATAAATAATCCAAAAGTATTTCCACTTTCACTTTTCCTCTGAGCCACAAAGCATTTATCTGTTTCCTAAATACCTGTGAACTGGTAAGTGCAAAAAAATTTCCAAATGCCTTAGAACTTCAGGGTCAAAAGAAAAGAAGAGAAGCAACCAAGGAAGCCATTATGGCTTTTGATTCCTGCAATGATAGGGAGCTTGTTATTTGGTCCATTGAAATAACTGTGTGAGAAACTGCTGGATAAACAATTTGATATACATTCTCTTCTATGGCAGGAGCAGCATATCTTCATTTGAATAGCAAATTAAGTTGTACGTTCACTAACTTCCATGCATCCATTCATTGTTTGCAGAGAAAGCTGATGAATAGCCTGGGAAGGAAAAAACAAGAGTTTGTCAAGAGTTTGTGTCGGTTTTGGTTAGTTTGTTTGTTTTTTTTTTTAAATTATTGTCACACATCAGTATTTTTTTTAAATAAAAGAAAGGAAGAATTGCTTGTGATGCTGATGTTGTACTTATGAAGACTTCCATACAGTTTCTGTACTTAAAGTTTCCTCTGGCATTAGTTAGTCCAAACATGCTAACCTTACAGAGTAAAGTAAGTGATGGAGAGGTCAAGAATTCCTAGTGGAAGTATTGTCTTCCAACTAGTACTGATGGATCTTATAGGCAGTAAAGAAATAAGTTTAAAAAAAACCCCAAAACCTTCTACAACTATGTCTTTTGGTGCCAAGGGCAGCAGGATAGAATAGATTATAGCACTATTAAGGTATTTCCAACACAAATCAACATTAAAAACAAAAATCACAAGGAAATACATGTACCTTCATCCAGATTCTTTGTTGTTTGCTCAGCTCAGAGAGTCTTCTGTTTCTTTTCCAGATAAACTCTATTCCAGGACAGCACTTCAAGTCTCCCATATAGTGTGTTGCACACTTCATTAGAAATTTCTAAATCAGACAGGAGAAATACCTGGGGGAAACTTTTCCTTTACCTGGGGGGAAAAGAACCACACTCAAAAGTGTCTGAGCAACAAATGCAGTGGCAGCTAGGCTCCTGCACTTCAAAAGCCAATATAGCATGACAACAGATGCTGAATTCTATTATTAGGGTTTCTGTTCCTAGTGCAACTGCTGCTATGAAGAGGATACTTGGGTGGACTATAAACAGTGTCTCAGGGAATTAAAGAAATTGCAACAGTTTGTGATTAAGGGGAACAAATCAGAATTCTGTGAATTTGTGTAATTACAGCTATGCACATCCTGATTCTAATTCTACTCCTCTAGATCAAGAAGAAATTTATTCCTAAAGGGAGAAGGAAGTTTACCAGAAAAAGCTCTACAGCCTGCACTTACTTCCTTTGGCTAAATAAACATATGACAATCATAACTCACATTTTAGACAAAATGGTTGAATGCTGAAGTTTAGGATAGGATAGGATAGGATAGGATAGGATAGGATAGGATAGGATAGGATAGGATAGGATAGGATAGGACAGGACGGGACGGGACGGGACGGGACGGGACAGGAGTTTTATGCACAAGGATTTAGGTGAAGCCAGTGGGAACAGTTCTGAGGAGAGTGGATTGGAATGAAGGTGACAGGAGAGGGAGAACCTGGGTAAATTAAAGATTTTCAGCATATTTGTGCAGAGAGCTTCTACATGGAAAAATGTACTGCATTTACACGTTTGTGAGAGGAAGGTTTTAGATAATGGGTGATCAGGCAAAGATAAGTTTACAGAAATGGGATGTTGTAGGGCATTAGTAATGCAGAGAAAGGATCTGGGATTCAGATGGCCTGGACTGGCAACTCTTGGTAGGGGATGGCTCAGAACAGCTAGCTGTTGTTCAGTGAAGATAATGAATATATGAGGAAAATAAAACATCTGTAACTTGTGAGTGGGAGTGCATGCATATGAAAGGAAGAGGAGGAAGTGAAAGAGACAGGGAAAGATAAAATCATAAAGGAAAACCAGAAGCAGTAAATTCAAAAGATTTGATCTTCCTTCTTTGGTACGTTAAAGTGGATTCTCCTCCATTATTCAAGGGAGAAACTGAGAGAAGACAGCCATTTTCCTTTTTCCCCTTAATCATCCTCAGATACTACAGTAATAGCATACTATAAAAACTGAAATAGACAGATCAGAAAGTATTCTCACAGATTTGGGCTTTGAAATCCATGTAGCTTTCAGGAGAATGATGACATTTTGGGGAATGTTTGCAAACCTACCGCTTAGACAGGGCTTCACACATAGTACTGACCTCAGAATCCCACTCCACCTTTACTGAATGCTACTGCTGAGAGTGTCAGAGTGCAATGTGGCAATACAGAAAGTAAATAATCTGTATCAGAAAAAAATAGTATCAGTAAAAAAAAAAACCAACTTGAAATATGCACTTACATAGGTCTCTGTGAGTAGACACATGCAGTGTATGTCAGTCTTCACTCATCTTCTAAAACTTTAGGTGGCAAACAGCCCATAAAATTTAAGGGTGAATATTCCCTTATTGAAAGAAATTAATTCTGAAAGAAATGAATGCTTTTTAAAATGTCTTTCATATGTATATGTGAAGTCCAACTTTTCTTCTTTGTTTGCCTTAAGCAGTCATCTGAGGGTCGGCCATTTGCACCCTTTTTGTGTGGCTAGAAAACTAATAGCAGAGGGGATGCAGCAGCAGACACTCCTCAAAGATTGATCTTAGAATATCACCTGAGGGCCTCTTCTATAGTGACAGGTTCTATGGGAAGGGAGGCGTAGGACTAAGCACCACACTGCTATCATCACCTGGCCAGACCCTTCCCAAAGGAGCCTCTGTACATGTAAGGCAGGATGACCACAGACTGGACTTGAAAAAGAACTTGCAACGATCCATGCAGCACACATGCCCATTACTCCAACTGGACCAGACTGGACCATGCAGCCTGGAGCTGCTGCCAGAGAGACCATGTGTTCCTGAGGACCTGCTGTTGGAGTGCTGACCTCTTCCTTCCCTTTTTCTTGATTCTTCTCCCTCTCCTTTCCTCTCCACTCTCTCTTGTGCACTCACTTTCTCTATCTTATAGTGTTTTCTTGCCTGTTATTGGTGAGTTTCAGATCAAATCTAAATGACCTTGGCTGTGTTCATGGATCAGATTGTAACCTGGCAAGATTGAAATCTATTTTCTGCAACTGTGGAAAGTTCATCCCTTCCCTCTGCCAATAACTCAGCTGTGCACCCTTGGGTTTGGGTCTGTTTATTTTGTCTGAAGCCAGAATAAATTTTGCTTTTTGATTTCACCCTGGGAGAGACCTTCTCCACTTCTGGATCATTGCTCAGATAATAGAACCACCTTCTTCACCTTCGAAAGAAGGCCTGGACACGAGTGTGTAACTCGTGGATCAGGGCATGACATTATGTCATGAGATTGATTTCACATTGCTTAAAGTTAGTGATCCATTACACATTCATTTAGAAACCCAAGGCTATTGCTTGTGTTAAAAAATATTTGAATATCAGAATATTATCATGCATGTATTCTACATCTGTATATAGTAAATGTGTTTGTAGTTTTGGCTTGTGGGATGCTTTGGGTAAATATCTTCTAATACAACATAGACAACCCTTTAAAACTAACCAGAGGCCATTAGAAGGATCAATCACCCTATGTGCACATGAATCCATAGTACCCTCTGAAAGGATGGGCACTTATGGTTATTCTGTCAAAGAATGAAATGCAATTTCTCAATTTTCACAAGAAATGCAAGATGCATTTTAACCAAAAAGTCATTAATATAAAATCAGGGAATGGGTCACACTCTCAGCTGCAGTCTTTTGGCACTTATCCTGTGCAGTGTCATTATAGTCTTGGCCCAAATTTTAGTTGTTCAGTAGTTATGGTTTTAATTTATGCCATTGGTTGCAAGACTGGAGGACCTTGACTTCTTAAAAAAACAGATCTCTGAGAAAATAAATTCAATCCAACACATTAAAGCATTTTTAAGCATTAACAAACAGCTTTCTTTTTTTTCCTCTTTTTTTCCTCCCTTTTTTTTACCCCTCTTAGCCAAGGTGTATTGGAAGAGATACATGAGGGAGATATTCTGACCAAATTTAGTAAACTTATCAATTGTTTCAATAGTTTAAAAGAATACTCATGTGTTTATAGTTTGACACTCCAATAAGTCTTTTATTAAAGTAGATCTTTAATATGTTATGAAATAAAGATGTTGTCTAACATATGAAGGAGTTCCATATGAAGGAGTTATTTTACAAACTCAAATAACTTGATTAAAGAACAACATCAGCAGTAAATTAAAGTCCTGATTTTACAAGATCCTACCCACAAATGTAGATCTTTCTAATGGCATTAAGATTTTGGGGAGCCACAGGAGTATGAGCTATAGGATTAATGAATCAGATCCTTAGACAGAACAAATTGGCAGAGCAGTATTTATTTAGTCTTGGTGATTAGACCAGAAACTGAAAAACCAATAGACATGATCAAACTTCCAAGTATGATTCTGTGTAGTACTACTTCATTGGAAGCATGTCTTCATCATGAAATGGAACCAGATGTAGTGATGCCTGATGTAGGAGGGATTTGGATGGTAGGTCCATACGAGGATGTGCAATGTTGTGCTGGTTTGCAGTTTTGTGCCAGATGTAAGCTGTCAGAATTATGTGACTGTAGTCATCGTACATTCAGCCCTGAGCTGGCTCACATCCAGCACTGAGCAGCTCAGGCCCATACTTTCTCAGTCTTCTGGCTTCTCTGTGGCAGGAGAGTTGGAGGGTCTGTACACTGCAGGAGGCTGATAGTTCCTCTGTGCATGAACCTCACTGCAGTTTCATTGCCTTAAAGAGAAGAGCTCTGTGGGAATCTTTGTCTACCTCCCTGTGCTTCAGACTCAGCTTTAATGACTAGGTAGGGATTGTTCTGTGGTTTCCTTATACAGAAAAAAAAATAATCTCCAAATAATTTAAGTTTAATGGCATGTCAATCTGATATCCATGACGCTTTTCTGTATTGAAGGATTTTATCAGGTATTTTTCATGTATGTACAAATATATATATGTGTGTATATTTGTGTGTGGAGTTAGAGGTTCAAATGTTTTCATTTACAATTTAGTTTCTTAACATATTTATTTTCAAAGAGAATTCATACGATTCTTCAAAAAGGCTATAATTGTATTGCAAAGATGGATTGTTCTGCAACACATACCTGTAAACACCACCAATACCTATTTGAAATACCGAACGTGAAAAAATGGACCCATGCATTTGTGTTACCAAGTAAAATAATTTTTTTGCAAAAGTTAGCAATAATATAGTATTATTTATTACAGGTATGTTGTCATACTTGAGGACACAGTAACCCTCTGGATATATCACAAATTAAATGAACTCTGCTGAAGAAAAAATAAAAAAGAAAATGGAGAGACTTGGAGCCTGAAGCCATGAGATGTTCATCAGCAGAGTCTGAGTCAATAGTTTCCTAGCTGACTTTCAGAAGCATAGCGTCCTCCTAGGTGTATGTACCCTGCTGATTTTAAACAGAGACTCTATTCATGACCAAAATAACTGCACAAGGCAGTGGAGTTTCTGTTGTATTTGGATTTCAAGACAGGAATGCTGCTATCTGATAATAAATACAACAGAAGATCTTTGTTTCTGCAGAGACTGTAAATTATGAAGGGTTCTGTTACTGATCTGCTCAATGTTATTGTTTAGAGACCTAAAATGTACATTGACTAGTCTTTAATTGCTTCTGTATTTACATTTTCCTGCAGAGATTCATTTAGCTGGCAATGCTGAAGACATTTGTGCCTGATGTTGCATAATTTTTATTTTCCTGAAACATACCACCCTGCTTATTTTTTGTGAAACAAGTGCTTGTTATCTGAAGCCATAAGTTATTTTAATGAAATATTTGCTTCATACTATCAGCCCAAATGGGTTTTGCCATACTCAGAGACAGTACATAGCAAAGGATGGCAATTCAGACTTTCTACCAGTCTAACAGCCCCAAACGCTTTTCAGTTACCAGGTATCTCAGTCTATTTTCATTTGAGTCAATCACAGAAAAGTATTATAGAATATTACATGTCTTTAGTACTATAGAAAAGTTAAGGAAACAAAATTAAGGCCTATGGATAAACCAGTTTTTCCTGAAAATGACCTGATGACTCTGATGAAGACATGGCCTCTAGCCTTTGCGTGAATGGCAGACAGCATGGATAAGACTCTCCTCTAACTTCAGCTGAGTTATCAAACTTCCAAAGTGTGGTCATCTACAACCTGTTCAGATGGAAATTTTAGAATTCCCTCAATTTTACCAACCTGCCATTGACCCTCCAGAAAGTCACAGGACTCCTGTCAGACTTGTTCTACACCTCCTGGCTCCGCACAGATATTCCAGATGCGCTATAACACCCATCTAGAATCCCTTTGCAGCTGAGCTAGGCACTCAAGCGTCTATTCTTGATCAGAGAAAATAAACAGGTACTTTTATACTATAATCCATTGTCCAGCTATATATCCCTAATCTAGGAGAGCAAAACAGTACTGTGAGAGAAATTACTTTCCATTGACTCCATTGAAAGTGATATGGTTGACTCATTCTGGTGACAACAACATCTGGCAGATGAGTCCTACTCCCCATTTCTAATACTCTCTTGAAATGTGTTACTGTTACTGAGAATACCTACACCACAGCCAACACTTGGTTTCTGTTAGGTCAAGTCCCCTTTCAAATTGTGAAATTGATGGTGGTAACACTTATCTGAAGTCAAAACTCTGTGCTGTTATCATTAGAGCACTCTTTAAATTTTAATTTAATAAGTATCACACCACTTCTCCAACACAGACTACTACATGTGAATAATTACTTCCTTTTTCCTGCTAATCACTAGTGAGTGCAAGGGGATACAGTGCATCCATTAATTTTTGCAGATGTGATACCTGTCAAAATGTCTGGGATTTTGCTTTTTTTGCATTGACCTGTAGTAGCAAAAGAAAGAATTCCTTCTTGTCTAGCCCACCAAATGCTACTACTATGTTTTTATAACATTCATCTTACTGTAAATGAGGGTTTCATACCTCTACAGCTGTAAGTAAGAAGTGATCAGTGCTCTGATTTGATGGATCAGATAACTGAGAAGTCATACAAGGTCTCAGAATTTGGAGCAGCTCCTACATTTCATAGAATCATAGAACAGTTGGGATTGGAAGAGACCTTAAAGATATTCTAGTTCAAACTCTCCTGCCATAGGCAGGGACACATCCAAATAGACCAGGCTGCCCAAGACTCCAACCAACCTGGCCTTGAACACCTCCAAGGATGTGGCAACCACAACTTCCCTTGGCAGTCTGTTCCAGTGTCTCACCACTATCATGGCGAAGAAATTCTTCCTAATGTCTAGTCTAAATCTGCCCCTCTCCCATTCCCCCTCAACCTATCACCACAAACCTTTATGAACAGTCCCTTTCCAGCTTTCCTTTCAGTTACTGGAAGGTCACTATAAGATCTCCTTGGAGCCTTCCAGACTGAATAAACCCAACTCTCTCAGCCTATCCTTGTATGGGAGGTGCTCCAGCCCTCTAATCATCTTCATACCTCCTCTCTGGACCTGTTCCAACAGCTCCATATCCTTTTTATGTTGAGGATTCCAGAACTGGACACAATATTCCAGATGAGGTCTCACAAGAGAGGAATAGAGGGGCAGAATCACTTCCCTCAACCTACTGGCCACGCTTCTTTTGATGCAGTCCAGGATACTGTTGGCCTTTTGAGCTATTAGTGCACCTTGCTGGCTCACATCAAGCTTCTCATCGACCAGCACTCCTAGGTCCTTCTCTGCAGGGCAGCTCTCATTCACATCATCTCTCGTCATGTAGTGAAATTGGGGATGGCCCTGACACACTGTAGAGAGTATAGCTTTCTAACAAAGACTTCCCTCTTTGAGCAACAGTTAGAGAAATAAAGATTGTTGTTGTAGTTGAAGTTTTGGGATGTTCCCATAATATTTGTACAGAATACTAATATTTCTGATGGTATTGCAAAACTGAAATGTAAAGAATGTCACCTTTCTTTTCCATAAATTCTTTTAATTAAAAACCCCACTGAACATGTTTTTTTGTAAATACTCTGAAAGTCCAGTAATTTTTCAGGTTTCTAGGTGCCAGGTACAGGGCAATTCATACCAGACATATTTTTAAACTGGAGTCTTATAGAGAGTGATTAGTTAACATCTTTTTAATGATGAATTAATGAGCAGTAAATGTATTGTAATTCCAATATGTACAGAACCTTGTGTTTAAAGACACAGGTTCAGTGAGAGTTGTTCTGTGACCTTTGTGCTGCCAGAAAAGGTTGGGTTCAGTGCAGGCAATGTCCAATCAGTCTTTCAAGGTTAACTACACATGCCAGGCTGGGAAATGAAACAATTACTAACAACTTTTATAGTTATATTCTGTCAAATTGAAAAGGTAATCAGAAGTCTGAATGAAAATTATGCCTGAGGAAAGCATAAAAAAAAAAAAGAAGGAAAGAAATGAGGAAAGGCTTTGTTTTTTTTCTCTTCATTCTTCATTCTGAATCAGGCACTGAAAATATTGGTGGAATTAAAAGAGGCTTGTGGGAGACACTTCACACTGTTGGAGGGAACAACCCACAAAGGAAAGGGTAGGAGTGCTCAGAAAGGATGACATCAGTAATCATCTGGGCAACACTGGCACAGTGAGTGTGAATGATTCATTATACTGTAATTAACTTTTAATTAACTTTACCCTGCTTTCCCTATTTTAGAAAATTAAATAAACTTCATTTTATGGTTCTCGCTAAACCAATGAGCAGAAGCTTGAGTTCAGCTCTAATTAAACTAAGCAATATGGTAAAACTGTGTGTAAAGCATAATGAAGAAATGTTTCTATGCAACTGATGCTGTTTCTTATGTTTCATAACTATGATAGATAATTTTTCAAATACTTGTCATTGGATGCAGTACACTGAACTCCCAAAAAAAATTTCATCATAGGTTTGCATTTTCCAGGAAAAAGAGCAAAGATGTTTGTTACATAACTAATGACTTCCCAAAATCACAAAGTCCATTCCTTTTTCATTCCCATCTCCTCTATGTAATTGTTAAAACCCTCAAAAAAATAACAACAATGAGAACAGCAAGTTGGAAAGAGAAGATCTAAAGTTGCTCTTTAAAATGTTTGAGTAGGGAGTAAGGAAATTGGGTACTATGCTTGTCAAATTAAGGAAAATTATATTTCTACCTGTTTGTAGGCTGATTCTCAGCCAATGAATTCCACCTTTCATCTTTTGAGGCCTTCAAGACTGTGTTTTACCATTTGGTAGCAAAATGAAATAGATTCTAGGGTTGAAATCTTGTCATAATAGTGAGTGGAGTTTTGCCATTGACCTCAACTGTAGATGAACAGGCATGCAAGCTATTAAAATAGATTTAAACATTATCTTTTCTTACTTTAGAAAACCTCTTTAATTAGAAATCAATTTTATTTCATTGAACGTATTCGGTTTTAAAAATGTCACTGAATGACTGTATACAGGATGAAGTTCCCAGAGGGAACTTGTTGAGACTAGCCTCTAGCCTATATCAAGGAGATTAGCACTCAGTTTTGGATTTCCCCAAAGGGCTTTCTCTCTCCAGGCTCTTGGCTGGAGTTTTATGGCTTATGAATATTTCTGAAAAATCTCACTTTTCTTCATCAAAATCTCAAATTAAAATTAAAATACCTTCCTAGGAAGAGGAGAATTTACGTTTTCAAGCCAGTTCTACCATCTGCATTTCTATATACTATCATCTGAGTCTGCCTTGCTGCATGTTAAGTAAGGAACTAGATGTCTAGCTATGTGCGTAAAAGCAAAAACTTTATCTGTTGGGGGGTTTTTTTTAGCTGATAATGGGAGAAAGTCCTTTTCTTTTCTTACTGATTTTCCTTCTCAACCTGTGTGCAGAACTCCTTGCTGTTCCAGTTACCTAAAACACATCAGCAGTCCTTCTGTGCTCTTCCTAACTACCTGCTATTCTGGTATCCTCTACAGCCATAACTGTAATGAAATTATACACCCTGTTTCATATACATGGGCACAGAAGATAAACCTCTGAACCCAAAATCAACTAAGACAGAAGCAGAAGGACTATAAGGGAAGAAAAGACTATTAAAAGTGGAGGAAAGAAGGCAAATTAGTAAATGCAAAACAAATCAAAGGAAGAAAAAGTCATTTGAAACAAGGAGTGGGAACAGGGGGAAAACACAGTGATTTCTGTGGAGCAGTTGCTGAGCAGTAAGAGAAGAATCTGTTCAAATAGCAGGTAGAATACAGACATGAAGGAGAGAAAGACAAATTTTTGTTGATGACACAGTCCTTGATTTTTATTTCATTTGCAAGCAAAAAAGATGGCAATGAAATGTGAAAGAAAAGGCACAAGTCGTTGGTGACCTGCTGCTCCGGTTACTTTTTCAATGTCTTCACTTGCTATCAGCTATTTGAAAAAGGGAATATCACACAATTCAACAAGTGAAATAAAAACATTCAATCTGACATCTATATTATTACTCTTCAGTTATGACATTTGCAATAAGATAAAAAAGCAAATGTACTTAAGTAACATCCTTTTTATTTTCAAATTTAAAAAAATATGAAAACTGTTATCCCTTTCTACGTGATTACCTACATATTCCTTCTCCCTAGGGCTGTCAGCCTTGAATTTCTATTTATCAGCTCCGCACTTCTTTCAGTATTACTCTGATGTATAGATTAACCTGTCAGACCTATCCCAAAGGCCTTGACCTCTACTTTCCTTTAGTTACTTCTTCACAATTTTCTTCTGCAGTGGCATCTACACAAAATCTATGGTAGAGAGGTTGTGGTCCAGTTAAGAAGAGCTAATTTTAACTAAATAATCAATTAATTAATGCTTTGGAGCATTCAAGTTCTATAATGTCTCCCTAAGAAACCTCATTATCTTATTTTTATTACTCCTCTTTCATTTTTCTCCTCTTTATTAGCTTCTTTCTTTTTGTGTCAGATTTACTTGCTCTATCTTGTATTAAATTAGATTCTTCAAGGTGTGGACATTGTCAGTCCTGGTTTGTACGGTGGTAGCTGTATTTGGGCCTAATCCTGACTGGAGCTTTTGGACACAACCATAGTTGATTAACTTTTACAGCTGAGCCATGATGGTGTTCAATGCCTTGTACAAGGTATCAAAGTCAGCCAGCAGCACAATTGCAAATGAAACTAAATGTCATCTTTCTCTAACCACAAGATCACTGTTTGTTCTGTGGGATTGCTACACTGAAATAGGTATTCTAAGGTATCACAAAAATTTCTCAAGAAGATGGTTGGTGTTTTTTATTTCCCCAGGTTTCTCACAGAAAAGGCCCTCAGATACTTTTTATGTTACAATACAGATAATCTTTTTAAATCTATAACTTCAGAAGCCTGTCATTGCCATAAAATGTCTTCTTGCCTATTCTCAATACAATTTAATTGTTCTATTCTATCCAAACAAGTTTCAGTATGGAGTGGGGGTGCAAGGTAATATAATAATCAAGACTTGAAGAGTGGACTAGCAGTTGCTAAGGTAGGTGTATTGTACTATAGGGTGACCACAGGTAAGAGTGTTAGCTCTTAGATACAGCTTTGCAACTTTTGAGGCCATGACCACTTCTGTAGAACATGCCTAATTCAGGATTTGATTCTTATCTGTTAGAAGTTAAGTTCTCCTACAAATTCAAGAGTTTAAAACTCCATAAGCTGATAAATACTCAGCCAAAGGTAGGAATCCACCATAATCCAGCTCTGAATTCCTTGAGATATGAAGCTGAATTAATTAAACAATAGACTTTCCATAAGGTTACCAACTACCATGATCAGATTCTTTTTTGTTGTTTCTACTGTCAACAAGCTTGAGATAATAACATTGCTATAGTGTTCATACTCATTAGTTGACAGGAGACATACTTGCTAAAGATTTATCAACAAATAAGAATATACATGGAAATGACTATGTGGGTCTCCATAAGTGAGTGTACTAGGGACAATGGCTACAAACTGGAGAGGGGCAGATTTAGACTAGACATAAGGAAGAATTTCTTCACCATGAGAATGGTGAGGCACTGGCCCATGTTGCCCAGGGAAGCTGTGGCTGTCCCATCACTGGAGGCGTTCAAGACCATGTTGGATGGGGCTTTGGGCAGCCTGATCTAGTTGGACGTGTCTCTGCCCATGACAGGGGGGTTGGAGCTAGATGATCTTTAGGGTCTCTTCCAATCCAAACTATTCTAGGATTCTATGATTCTATATAGTGTGCTTTCTCAGAGACGAGGCAGAAAGAGTTTTTGGTCAAACCAATTCTGAAAAAAAAATATATATTTACAATATATCTTTTAAGACAATTTTAGTAAAACAATAAGGGCTTTATGAGATTAACTAAGTATCAGTGAACCTCAGGTTATAAAATAACAAAGAACCTAGCCAAATACAAGTTATCAAATGAATTTTATATTTCATGTGAGTAAAAATGCTTGTGAAGCTAAAGTTCAGATACAGAAATTATATCTAAAAACTACAATGGCACTGAAAGATATACACATATTCAAATCTGCAGTTTAAAAAAAAACCAGTACAAACCAAACCTCTACTCAGTAATTTCCAGATATCTAAACTTGCCAGCTGCCTCGTTTAGGGTTTTGAAATTCCCTGGATACTGGTGCTTCTCCAGTGTGCATGCCCAGAGCCACTCTGCCTTGCACAGCTGCAGTGCACCTGCTGCCTCTCTTAGTGTCAGTGTGCCTTGTTCAGAGTGAGATATTCCAATGTTAGCATACATGAAAGTTAGATATCTAAGGTGTTTATGATAGGTATCTAAGACTGTGGATACATGGGTCTTGTAGTCCAAAGCAGGAGTGCATTTTTTATGATAACCTCACAGTTATTTCTAAGCACTGTGCTTTGGCTAGCATCTTATGGTCACTTTGGAGCACAGGAGCTGCATCCATTCAAATGAAAATAAATCAGAATTTCTGCTCTAGGAGAGCACCTAGATATATATGCACATAAAGTTGGATGAAATTAATGGCTTATGAACTGCAGTTTACTCTTGCCCCATCAGCTTGTAGTATGTGCATTTGAGTCTTTTTAGCCACTTGAATTCTCAGATATGCCAAGAATGCCTTTTATAAACCTAATCTGACTCTCCTAATGTTCTTTGACATGGTCAGCCTGATTACAAAATCCAATTGTTCTTTTTCAAACAAAACTGCTAGTGACTGTGTCTTGCATATTAACAAAACTATTTCTGCTTCTGTTTTTGGTTTTAGGTTTGTTTGGTTGTTTTTTTATTTTTCCATGACAGCTGAGGAAACAAATTTCAGAAACCAGTTTCCAATTCTATGTTTCAGCTAACTAGCTACAGGAACAATGTTCTTCTAGGCAGGTTCTCCTGAAACTGGAAGGAGTTTACTCTGGCTGTGTCATGGCAATAAACACATTCTTAGTTCCAGTCATAAAGAATTTCTGCTGAAAATTCATCAGGTCTGCCCAATACTGAACAGACTCCTTAGCTTGACATGGATTTCTAACTTCAGTGCTAGAAATCACCAGGTCTCATAGCCTTCTCAGTACTTCTTGTCTTCTTGCTCTTATTTCACAGGACCCTTTCGTATATGAAATTCTCTTATTTTTCTAGTTCATTAGATAATATTTCTACTTACAGAACCTCAAACACAAGCCCATTTTAACTCAATTTTATGCACTCTTTCCTTTTGCAGAGCACAGTCTTTCCTAACATTCAGTTAAACATCTTCAGCCTTATTTTCTGATCATTTTTCTTTATCCTACCTATTACTTTAAGTTTAAATACCTACTTCCCTTCTTTATAATCATTCTTTGAAGGTATTTATAGATTATTATCATGTCATGCATTAATCTTTCCTATTCCTAACTATATAAATGTAGGCTCCAAATTTCTCCATTTTCAGTATTTTGTCCAGTGTAATTACTGCCATTATTTGCAAGATTTTTTTGCATTTCACAAATGTATTTGTTTATTTTTTCATGAAAATTTTCTGTAAAACTTTCTCTTGTGGTGGGTTGACCCTGTTTGGATGCCAGGTGCCTACCGAGCTTTCTATCACTTCCCCTTGTTAGATAGAAAGGGGAAAGAAAATGCGAGGAAAGGATTGTGGGTCAAGATAAGGACAGGGAAATCACTCAACAATTACCATCATGGACAAAACAGACTTTTGTTGGGAAAATTAATTTAATTCATTACCAATCAAATCTGAGTAGGATAATGAGAAATAAAACCTAAATCTTAAAACAGCTTCCCCCATCTTTCCCTTCTTCCTAGGTTGAACTTCATTCCTGATTTTCTGTAGCTCCTCCCCTCCAGTAGCACAGGGTGACAGAGAATGGGGGTTGTGGTCAGTGAATGACACATTCTCTCTGATGCTCCTTCCTCCTCAGGGGAAGGACTCCTCACACTTGTCCCCTTGTCCAACATTGGTTCCTCCCATGGGAGGCAGTCCTCCATGAACATCTCCAACGTGAGTCCTTCCCATAGGGTCTTGTTGGAAGGATGCAGTCTTTTAACTTGCTTGTGCCTATAACATCATTAATGATCCTCTTATCTCAACCCCCTCCTCTGTCCATATTATTCATAAGAATTGTCCATGGTCACAGTTCATTTCTTTAAGCTCAAACATTTTCAAGGGCTTTTCTGAACTGGGCCATCATGGATTTTGGTGAGCTCTATTTTATTACTTATTTGTTAATTTTGAATTTTAGATCAGCATTATGGAGCAACATATTCAGCTCACCCAAGTCGACCCCAACTTTGCACATGGACAAATATAATTCATAAGGTATAAATGTGAATTTTCTGGCTAACGCATAGCAGTCTAGTAATTTTCTGAACTAATAGTTTTTAATAGTTCTGATTTTGGATTGAAATGCCTAAAATTTGCATAAATTGCACTTTTGATGATTACTTGTTTTTTTTGATCTACGTGCTTCAAAAACCAGATACTTCTGTCATGCATCTTTTTTTTTGCCAGAAGTCAATAACTTGTTTTTGAGTAGGTGCTGCATTGCCCCAGCATATCTGTATTCCAGCAATTAGCCATGTCCTTGGGAATCTGACAGCAGATTGCAAGGATCAGAGCACATCTCCAGTATTAGGCCCAAAAGAACATTCTTTCTTACATTTTAAAAAAGCCCACTCATGGATTTCAAACTGAAATAGAGGTTTAAGCAAATAGTCAGCATCTATACTTTGTCTGAACACAAAGTCACAGAATCAGTACTTTGAAAATATTTTCAGCAGAAACGTGCTTAGAAGTACTTTGGTACTGCAGAAGTGGTGCAAGGGAAAAGGATTTGTTCACATGTCACATTTAACTATTAAAATATCTGTAACATCTGCATAATGGACTGGACCACTCCCTTTAATCCCTTTAAAAATGTGCCTTTGTTGCCCAAGCACAATTAGTGAATCTTCTGTACTTTCCATGATTGAGGTAACAAAGTTGTCATTAGAAATAAGACGGATTCCAGTAGTGACCACAGTGATGCTGCCTGGCACTCCTAGATAATGCTCTCCCTTGAGAAGCCTTACCCTAGTAATTACTTTCTTCTCCTTTTTGTCAACCTATTTGAAATCTATCACTTTTAATGAGTATTTATCTCCAAGTCAGTAAATCTGTATTAGGAAGCTCTTTGTGTAATGTCTTATTTCAGTCCATTATCCATGGTGATCCATCCTATCTATGCAGGCTTCCGTCCTATGATTTGCTTAGTTTTGACTGAACCCTTTGTTCATGCAGAGCCCCTTGGACTCCAACAGCATTCCATATGGATCTAAGATTCCAACCACACAGATAAATTGTAAGATCTAGTTCAGTAATTACAACAAAGTAAATTGTTGGAATTTTTCTTAAACATTGACTATTTTTAATAAGCTTACTTTTCATTATTAATTTGAATTTCCCTAAATATTCACGTATTGATCCCCTTGTATACCTTAATATTATGCCTGAAATCCATGCAAAATTAATTGACCAGAATCTACCCAATTCTTCCTTCCTGATGTACATGGTTATCCTTAGTTTCTGACTTCCTAGCTTGATGAATGTTATCTGCAGAAATTCACAAAGTCTTTTGCATGTTCCTCCCTATGAGGGATGGCTGGCCAAAGATCATAACCCCTACTGATCAAGAGCAGACACCACAATGACCTTCAGTGTGAGGAAAAGATAAGCACGGAGGCAATGGTTTTTCATCTCTAATTGCTTAGTGAATACTTGGGAAAAGGCCATATAAGGAAGATCATCTGTTTGCTCTGCTTTACCTTAGTCGCACATGGATACAATTGTATTCACACAGCAGGTTGCAAGAATGAGCCTGTAAATATATTTAGTAAGTTTCAGGCAGACATAAACTGAAACCATGTGTATTTGCTTTTAAGGCAATCAGCCTCGGTAGTGTTGTCAGCACCTACAAGAGCCTGCCCCAGGTGTAGACGACCTTATTCTCTATAAACACTTTCAGTGAAATAATTCTGATGTTATCCATTTATGAGGATGTTAAGAGCTATGACACCCCCAGTTCTTAGGTGTTCAATGAGGAATTTTTTGGAACCTGATTACACAGGAAGCACTTTGACTGGAAAATCTTAAAGCAACTTTGTAGGATATTTTTTTTNAACACAAAGTCACAGAATCAGTACTTTGAAAATATTTTCAGCAGAAACGTGCTTAGAAGTACTTTGGTACTGCAGAAGTGGTGCAAGGGAAAAGGATTTGTTCACATGTCACATTTAACTATTAAAATATCTGTAACATCTGCATAATGGACTGGACCACTCCCTTTAATCCCTTTAAAAATGTGCCTTTGTTGCCCAAGCACAATTAGTGAATCTTCTGTACTTTCCATGATTGAGGTAACAAAGTTGTCATTAGAAATAAGACGGATTCCAGTAGTGACCACAGTGATGCTGCCTGGCACTCCTAGATAATGCTCTCCCTTGAGAAGCCTTACCCTAGTAATTACTTTCTTCTCCTTTTTGTCAACCTATTTGAAATCTATCACTTTTAATGAGTATTTATCTCCAAGTCAGTAAATCTGTATTAGGAAGCTCTTTGTGTAATGTCTTATTTCAGTCCATTATCCATGGTGATCCATCCTATCTATGCAGGCTTCCGTCCTATGATTTGCTTAGTTTTGACTGAACCCTTTGTTCATGCAGAGCCCCTTGGACTCCAACAGCATTCCATATGGATCTAAGATTCCAACCACACAGATAAATTGTAAGATCTAGTTCAGTAATTACAACAAAGTAAATTGTTGGAATTTTTCTTAAACATTGACTATTTTTAATAAGCTTACTTTTCATTATTAATTTGAATTTCCCTAAATATTCACGTATTGATCCCCTTGTATACCTTAATATTATGCCTGAAATCCATGCAAAATTAATTGACCAGAATCTACCCAATTCTTCCTTCCTGATGTACATGGTTATCCTTAGTTTCTGACTTCCTAGCTTGATGAATGTTATCTGCAGAAATTCACAAAGTCTTTTGCATGTTCCTCCCTATGAGGGATGGCTGGCCAAAGATCATAACCCCTACTGATCAAGAGCAGACACCACAATGACCTTCAGTGTGAGGAAAAGATAAGCACGGAGGCAATGGTTTTTCATCTCTAATTGCTTAGTGAATACTTGGGAAAAGGCCATATAAGGAAGATCATCTGTTTTCTCTGCTTTACCTTAGTCGCACATGGATACAATTGTATTCACACAGCAGGTTGCAAGAATGAGCCTGTAAATATATTTAGTAAGTTTCAGGCAGACATAAACTGAAACCATGTGTATTTGCTTTTAAGGCAATCAGCCTCGGTAGTGTTGTCAGCACCTACAAGAGCCTGCCCCAGGTGTAGACGACCTTATTCTCTATAAACACTTTCAGTGAAATAATTCTGATGTTATCCATTTATGAGGATGTTAAGAGCTATGACACCCCCAGTTCTTAGGTGTTCAATGAGGAATTTTTTGGAACCTGATTACACAGGAAGCACTTTGACTGGAAAATCTTAAAGCAACTTTGTAGGATATTTTTTTTCTGTGTTATAAGTGAAGATTTATTCATGAAGAGACACATTCAGCTACAAGTAGTAAGTGAGTTTTGAGAATTTTCACTGCTTCAGATGTCAAAATAGAGCCTTACTAGAATAGACACTGGCTTCTGTATGGTAGGAAGTCTTCCTCTTGGAAAAATCAGAGCTGAGAACCGGTAATCTAGACTCAAATCTTGAAAAGCAGTTTTATGGCAACATGCAAACCTGTAGCCTTCCTATGAATCACACTTCTGTAGAAATTGGTAGATGACACTAAGAAAGGTTCAAGTTCATGAAGCAATCAAGAGGAAGTTTCATTTCAGGAAGAACATAGGCATCTACATGTATCAGAACATTTCACAAGATCCCATCCCATTGATACAAGTTTATGAGTATCTCATCACACATAGGCTTTTTAAACAATTGTTTTTAAGCGCATAGTGTCCTGCAATTGCAAATGGCCCAAGGACACTCACATCTTGACAGTATTAAATGTTTTGGTAACTTCTTACAAATTGACTACATATTCCACATGGAACGATATTTCTCCTTAAACAGAGGAAAGAGGGACCTTCATTCTCTTTTGTACTGTGGTTTTGTCTTTGACACAGAAGTATGGCATTGCTGTTTGTCAAAGGCAAAACAAAAGTTTTTACTCAGGGAATAATAATTAATTTAATGTATTGACAAAAAAACCCCTCTGCACTACTGGACTGGATACTGAGAAAAAAGAAACCATAAACAAATAAAGAAACACTTAAGTAAACACCCTCCCCTCCCTCCCAGTAGATTCAATTTCAATCAACACCTCCCCCCTCCCCCCTTCTCTCTTCCTAGCCTCATCTTCCCTCATTTTCTCCATGGGTTACATTTAGTCTATCTCAGCTTCTTTCATAAAATGCTGAGGGTCAGAGGAGGTTGGAGGCACTGTGTGATGGTTGTCTTTAGCAGCTCCTTGCTTGTTACTCTGCTCCAGCTCGGACTGCTCAGGGCTGCTGTCCCTCAAGGCTCTCCCTGCCCCAGCATAGGTTTCCCATACCTGAAATCACTCAGGAGATGCCTTGGCACGAGTTATCTGTGGGTGTCAGTCCTTCAGAGGTGACACCCTCTAGCATAGCTTCCCTCCTTCCAACTTGACCTATGACTGCAGCAATGTCTCCCTCTGCGTATCATCTCCATTTCTTCTTCTCCACAGCAGCAGATGCTATTTTTACATTGTGCTTTAGCAGAGACACCGTGTGCTCCTGTAACTGGCTGAAGTTTTGGTACATGATGGAGTGCTCACACTTACTTCAGAGCAGCTGGACCCAGCTCTGTACAGTACAAGGCAGTTTGTGGCCTCCTCCCACAAAGGTCACTCTGCAGCCCCTAGTAATGCCATTGTATCAAGTTATTATTCTTCATTTCCAGCTTCTCTAGTGCTATGAATTTCACACCACAGATGAAGGATTCCATTCTCAAGAAGGACCTAACAGTGTGACATCTAATTTTCAAGCAAACTGCCAGACAGTTACCTCTTACTCCCAAAGCCACATTACATTACATGTCAATGGAAAAAACTGAACCAGAAGCTAGATGGTAGAAAACAGTGAGAAGAGTAGTGGAGCTGAAGGGATTTTCCCTTTTTATAAGATGTCTGTTTGCTCACAAGTTTCTTAGCTGTGAACTGTCTCCTGCAGTGAAGTACTTAAGTGATGTAATTTCTTTTTCACAAAGAGATAAAAGAACATAAACAAAATACAAGGACCCAGTCTAGTATCACTTGGTGATGAAGGCATGCAGCCAAGACACCTGTTCTCAAAACCTTATTTCATCTGAGCTTACATTCTTCACAAAAGACATAAACACAAGGCAGTCTGCAAGTCAGAAGTTCACATCTCACCCTATCACTTGCAGTTGCTTTTCTATTAAAAATACAAAAGTGGAGGATTAAATAAGAGAGAATATTTAAAAAGTCAACATCATCTTGTGGTTAGGGTATTCTTCCACTCCTGGAAAGACCTCATATTAAATTACAGCTTGAAGTGGGTAAAGAAGAAAGATTTTAAACATATACCTGATTTAAATCTATACTTCCCAGTCTCTCATTGAAGAGGAAGGAGAATCTCACTACTTTTTGTCAGATAAGCATGCTCTGAAAATGGTTGTTGTGATGGATCTGGCAAATAAAAATTGTGGAGAAGCACAAGATTCGTGAATGTCCTGTAAACCTAAGCATGAACTGGAGTTTCCAGAAAATCAGCACCTCCTAGGCAAGAGGTGTTTTGCTCATATGCAACTACCAAAATTTGGATGCCTGAAGGGCTTCACTTAGTCTGTCACAGAAACCAGCTGAATTGACCGTATTTTAAGTTCTAATGATGACTAAGTGTTAAACTACATTCTTGGAGACCCTTTAAGATTTCTAAATCACTCTTGCAGAACTATCTTAAAATGCTAGGTACAACAGGCAGCCAAAAAGTGAAAGTAAATTGGACTTTTTAAGGGAGCTACTATATAGACAGAAAAGGGATTAGTTAGCGAAGAAGATAAATGGAGTGAATGACTGAATGACATTTACTAAAAGTAAAGGAAAGTGATAGGGAAAAGGGACAGCTGTAATGAACACTAACATGTAGTAGGTAGAGGAGTGGTGTACTAGATTTAAGGGACATCTGGTATAAGGGACAGCTGAAGTGTATGAGTGACATGCCCTAGATATAAGGTTGGAAATGCTGAGCATGAATGACAGCTGGCTTAGCTATCATGGGTGACATGTCCTCCACAGAGGAATAGAGTGCTGGGTACAGGTGACAGCTAGTGTGTTCTTTATGAGTGAAATATCTTTCTTACAGCAGACAAATTTAAGGAAAAATTAGCTGGAGTGCCTGAGCAACATGTTCATGACCAAAGAAGGAAGAGTTAGATGCAACACAAAGGTGCAGTGCATAGGTAGCATGATCTAGAAGGGGAAGAGAGCATTAAGTGGGTCAAGTGCAATAGGGCTAGATTGGATTAAATAAGCTTGGTGGGAAGGAGATGTTTTAAGTGTAATGCAGGACTGGCATGTACAACTGATACATCACAGATTGAAAGTACTGTCTGTGTCCAAGACTAATAGAGTTAGCATCTAGATGCAGTCAATATGATGCAGTGATAGTCCTTGGTCTTTCTGGCATTTCCCTGAAGTGGGCCAAACTTTCTGTGAGGACTATCATGGGAATTTCTATAATACATTAGTAGACTGTTCCTGATTGCATCATAAGGACAGATTTTTTGATGTCACTGTATTTTGCTCTAATTTGGACAATTAAAGATGTCACTGAGGCTTGCTACAGTGGTCCACTTTGCAGGTTTTAAATGTAATCTCTCAAGTGATATTTTTTATTTTTCAGGTGATATTCTACTACAAAGGTAGACCAGTGAAGACACTAGTTTTCAGTCTTTGTGGCTTTTTCACATTAATTTCCTCACTCAACTTACATACTCTGCCATGATCACAAGGCAGGAAGCCCTGATCACTATCAATGTTACTGGGAAACAGTCCTCATTGAGATACTCTTTTTCTCTCTCTCTCCCTCTTTGTGTATAGTTCTAGTCCATATAAGCCCATAACAGTTATGTTCTCTGGTCTTATATTTGATATATCCATATATTCAAAATTAAATGCATCTACACAGTTTTTCTGTATCATGACTGCAACAGTCATGGTAAACTACAGCAGGTGATCTATTACAAACTACCACAGTCAGTAAAAGATGATAGATCTTAAAAAATAGTCAATCAGGTGCTCAAACTCATAAGCTAGGCTTATATTTGTGGGTTGTAAATAACAAATAAATAAAAATAAGGCTACTCTGCATTCATCCAGCTGTGAGGATATTCTCAGGCTGGCAGACTTCATCCTTTCTTCTATACTGTGGGGACTAGAAACTTTTTTTCTTCTAATGAAAACACTAAGTCCCAGTGAAGTATATAATTGCAGGAGCCAGAACTTAAGAAAAATATGAAATATCATGCGACATACAATAAAATCCCTATGATAGAATCAACTTTACTGGCAACAGTGATGTGGAAGGCCAACCCTAATTTAACCTCGGAATGTAATGCAACACAGTCTCACAATGTAGGCCACATCTGTGAGGCAGAACGTAGCTCTCAAGGATGCTTAAGTTCTCTTTTATTGAATATTCTTCATAGATATATTGCAGCTTTGGACTCTGTGCGGACTTACAAAAACAAATACTGTGAAGTATAACAATGTAGAGTGCTGTACAGGAACAGATAGGTTTTAAAATGCTGAATTAACCAGTCTATCCACACAAATTTCACCAAATAGTGTTACTAATGATCATCTTATACACTTATTAAAAGAATATTGCTTCTTCTTACAGCTTGGAACAGCTTTTATCTTGAACTGAGTAGACTCTTTGAACCTAAGGCTCAGGTGTAGAAGAGTAAACGAAGCCCTGACTGTTTTCTCCCAAGTGGTCAGGAAATAGCCAGATCCTGCTTAGTGCCTGCTTGCATCCACATATTTGGTGATCAGAACAGCTAAGTCAGAATGAAGCAGTAGTGGCTTTTTGTTGGCTTAGTTATCAAAGGGCTCTTTGGAGCTCCAAGATGTCTGCTAGCAGCAGGGTGTGCTCCACAGCTGCCAGGCAGGTAAACATGCAATGAGGTTGTATTTAGTAATGGGTAACACCAATTTATCTGTAAACCTCAAGCTCTCTAGGTTCTCTGGGCAGCAGAAGCTTGCAGTGCATCTAGTCTCTTTGAATTTTCAAAGCAAACAATAATCAGCCTCAGTGTTAAGAAAGCCTGACAGAAAAGCTGCCTTTCTAAATGTGAAGATAAAAAACCTCCATGGGTATAATGAGGAAATGAAAGGAGGGAAATATATTTTATTGAGACCTAAAAAAACCTACAGTCCAGTTTAGGAAATGAGGAGGAAGCCAGCTGACTTGCAGTTTGCTCAGAGCACTTGGACAGGGCCACCTCATCAAAGCCTTATAGACATACAGCTAGCAGTTCTGAAGAAAAACCACCCAAGTTGCTGAGCTGTGTCTCCTATCTGACAACAACCATGCTGGATAGTTGTGTTTCACTAATGCCTCAAAACACATCTTGAAACAAGATAGGAATTTTTACTCCCAGATGTGATATTGGGAAGCTGTTCCTGGATCTCATTCTTCTCATCGGATTTTTTTTCTCCCTTTCGAGCCTGAATTAATTCCTGAAATCTTTATACTTGGGTACTGTTGCACTGACATTTAGTTCTTTTCTTCCTTCCCAAGGCTGCTGCCAACATGCATTTGTAGCCTCATTCAATTTCATTTTGTCAGATTATACCAGCTAATTTCTTTTAATCTCCACTTGTAACAGAGATCTTTCTTGCTTTGA